>JAIUCU010000192.1:0-116309 GCA_020226215.1 Sindora glabra
GAGTCAGTATTTTTGTGTTCCCTACTTTGGAACCATTGATGTATTTGTTACTACTTACCCTATGCTTGTTAAAAGGGAAATTGAAGGGAGAGGAAGGAAAATTTTAAATTCGAAATTTTCATTTGCTTGATTTGAAAGGAAAAGGAAAGAAAGAAAAATGAAAAGTGATAATTTGTGGTGATTATAACTTCACATACTAATCTCTTAAAATTTCTTCTTCCCTCCATTTTCTAACTAATTTTTAAAATTCTCTTTCATTTCTATTCATTTTTCTTCTTACCAAGCGTAGGGTAAGTGAAAGAAAAAATGATGGTAGTTCTCTTGAAGTTGTCTGGTGCTTCTTTTTAGGACTCTTATGCGTAATTAAGGGCTGTGTGCGATAATTTATTTGTCCATCCTCATTTGAGGCAATAAAACTAGTTTTGAGAGTAAGCACGAATCGTCATCCTATGTTTGGAGTTTTAAACCAAACCGTCCGTTAAAAGACATACTAGGCGGATTTGCTGATGTTCGGGATCAAGCTGGTGTTTAGGAAACTGTTGATTATTTGCAAAATTGTCGATAACATGACAATGTTTTATAGAGATTATCTCCATTGGTCAAATAGTCTAAGGAGTTTCAAGTGACGTGAAAGGGATGTATTGTCTTGTTCTTGCGAAGGTTCCATCGAGCTTCAAATATAGCCATGCAGTATAAAGAGCAACGACTCTGGGAAAATGCTGAATTGTGCACAATTAAGCTCCATTTGTATATTTTTTAAACATAATTATAAAATATTAAGATGAAAAAATATTTTATTTATTTGATATTAAATTTGAAAAATTTAAAGAAACTGAATTTTACTTTTTGAAAGAGGAATTTATTTTCCATCATTGCTAGATTATTTCTTTTTTAATCACAAATATAGGTAATATATCATTCTATCAATATACAGGTAAACAACACCTTTTTATAAAAAAAATTACTTTCCAAGCCGAAGTGTAGTTTAATAAAAAAAAAAAAAATTACATGTAGTGTCCATGAACAAGTGAAATGAATATAATTTAAATTGTGATACGTATCTAATTAAGCAGTTGTTAATAAGACATTCTTAGTACTTGTGATCGTAGGAAGTGTAAGCTCCTAATTAGTGTAATTAGTTAATAAGTTAATCGATAATTGAAAATATATAATTGATACTTGATAAATTAAACTAATTGATTATGTTAAAAGTGTTTAGAAAAATTAGTTATTAAATTAGCTTTAAAATGTAAAATGATATAAAAATATATTAATATGAATGGATATATTAATTATATTAATCTATATTTATTTTAATATTAAATTATATTAGTGTAATCAAAATATTTAAAATAAAATATATTTATCTAAAATTTAATTAATTATATTTTATAACATCACATATTTATTTATTTACTTATCTTTACTTATATATATTGAATTAATAAGGATATATTAAATATTTATTTACATAATTAGGATATATATTATTATTTAATTAAAAAAGATAGGAAAATTTAATTTTTTTAAAAAATTATTAATTTATAAGTTATAATTTTGTGAAGCTTATAAAAAGAAAGTTTGAAAGCTACTAAATTTTGGTACTCCAAATGTATTTAGAAATTTACTTATAACTTATTAATCAAATCAATAAAATATAAATTTAATAAATAAATTATAAGTTAATTTATCTATTTTGTCAAATAATAACGTTGTCAATGACTCTTTTCCATTTCCGGTTGGCGATAGCTCAGTTTGATCTATGATGTTATGTCCTTTTGAGCCGTGTCTACAATGAACTATAGTTATATGTACAATCAAAATTTCTCAGCTTCTTTTCAATCCAAAGAGAATAATACCAAAACTATAAATATGGTAAATTTAAGTCATTGGGATGAGAGTATGGCTTGGACATCATACGAAGCTTGTCATGGACTATCACTGTGAGTTGAAATAACCAATGTAATAATAATAATAATAATAATAATAATAATAATAATAATAATAATAATAATAATAATAAACTTTTATTTAGTAATAGGTCATTTTCCATGTTTTTTCATGCAAATACCAAAGAATTCTTTGACAAACATGATCTGATCAATTGATGTTTCCGGAATCCAGTAGCTGGGTTTTTGCATATGTTATTTTCACTTTGTGGCTGCAGAGTAATTAGCTGTCTCACAAATCACAAAGCCAGTTGTTCTCATATTAGAGTATTCAAATCAGATTATCCACCTTATCTCTTGCGGAGTTCTCGAATTGAGAGGCTTGGAAGTGCTCTTTATTTCCTACGGAACCATAAGAAAATGAGAATTTAATCCACTTACAACTGATTTGATGAGTAAAATTGCTCATGAATTCAATTTCAAATAAATTGAATTTTTTTTTGTCCTTCTATTCCGGAAGGGGGAAAACTTTTCCCAAATGATTTCTCGTTTTTGCTTCCTCCAATGCAAATCAAAGTTCTAATTTAAAATAACATCAGCAATTACGAACTGCACGACATATGCAACTTTCTACAATTTTGCTAGTAATAATCGTATTTTTTATAATTTGTCCATAAAATTACAATCATAACTGTAACTACAATTTAAAATCGTGATGCAAATATTAGACACTAACAATGAATATGGCCTGGGTGAATAGATCTTGGAATCCTCGGATCGTTTTGGCTAAAGGGTATTTGTGGTACAAAAATAATTCACTGGACTCACCATTCTCGGTCCAAATTAGGATTTTTCCTGTTACTGTATTGTCTGCATCCACTTCTGCAAATGTAAATACCGTTTTGCCCTTTTCCTTCACTTGCTTCTTCAACCACAATTTTTTCGCATGCTATCTGCCGATTAAGGTCACGTTTCGAGGATGTTGCCGTCCCCTTCCAAGGATTTTCAGTCAGAAGGGACGATCCAAGAAGTTTTTTACTTGCTGACCGGTAGGATTCACAGCTCTAATTTCATCTTATTTTCTTGTTCAGCAAGCTTTGTCTTAGTTTATTTCACAAGATGTCTAACCAAATCCTTACATTCTGCAGTTGTGACTTCTGCAGCTCTTTTCATATCCTACTTCTATAATGAGAAAAAATGTAAAGGCAAAACAACCAATCAGATTTTTGAACGACATCAAAACAGCCAATCACAATTCCCAACATCAACTATGGACAAATTTTTGAACGACATCGAACTAATCAGATTTACATCAAAACAGCTAGAAAATGCAGCCGATAACTTCTCCAACTCCAAGTTAGGATCCGGAGGTTACGGGACAGTTTTCAAAGGAATTCTTAGTTCGGGCACGATTGTAGCAGTCTAAGTTCTTACTGGGTTTTGAGACTGTTGGAGCTCACAATATTGGCACCAAAGGATAAAAGAAAATTTATGGAGGAGTAGAAATGAGAGAAAATATTCTTCTTTCAAAAATTACAATAATCTCACAAATACAAATGCACTGTAATTTTTCTCTTACACCCTATTACAAAATATCATTCAATATAATTTTTCTCTCACAATACAAGGATGCTTTATGGAGCAACACTTAACCTTATTCTGCTTTTTAGCAAATCTAACATAAAAACTAGATGGAGAATTGCTCTCCTTATATAGTTTTTGAAGTCAGCCTAGTGCAATGTAGAATAATAATTTTTTGACTTCAATGTTTGCTTCCTTTGCCTTGTCTTCTTCTCGGATTTCAAGGTCTACAAAATCTAAGTTTCTTTGGCCACTTTGACTTCCAGCATTTCGGCACACCGTATGTTTATATTGTAGCTTTGGCTTTTCGATGTCATTTAAGGCTACGGCCTTCAATTTTTTTTTAAAACTATAAAGAATTACCACCTTATATTTTAAAATCAATTTAATATTTCTAACAACCTCCCTTTAAATTGATTTTGAAATATTACTGAACATTATCTTTAACCTCTCAAATGTATTTACTTTGAGTTGCTTTGTAATGATCAACTTGACCATCAAATTTGTTGCTGCTGCATCTTCATAAAAAACTAGGTCACAATCTGCAAATAGCCAAGAGTTTACAACTGTTTCATCAAAAGTTGTATTTTCATTGTCATTATTTGATGTAATCACATAATCATGTAAGCGGATTGGCAACACTCACTTTTGTTGGGAATGTGTTGAAGTTTTTGAGGTTGTTGTTGGTGGAGGAGAACTTTTGATCGGAGATGATCTATCAGGAACACAACTATTTATTTTAACTGACTTTGTTTCACTTTTCTATAATGACTCCCTATTACTATTGTTCATTATTTTGATTCCAAATCCAAGCTTCATCTTCAATAAATTTGACATTTTTGCTAATAATTACTTTTTTTGTCGTTAGGTTGTATGAGTTGTGTCCCTTGGTTGTACTACTGTAGCCAATAAAAAATGCATTTTTGACTTTTATCATCTAACTTCTTTCTTTGTTCATTTGGAATATGGGGATATACAATACATTTAAATACATGTAGAAAGGAAATATCTAGCTTGTTACCATTCTAGGCTTCTTTAGGAGTTCTTCCAAGAATACTCTTTGTTAGACATCTGTTTAATAAGAATACAACAAAGGCTATAACTTTGGCCTAAAAAGATTTTAGCAAAACTTTAGCTTTTAACAAATTTCTAACCATTTCTAAAATTGTTCTATTTTTTCTTTCAGTTATGCCATTTTGTCGAGGAGTAGGCTATCAGTTGATGTTGAATTCCTTGACTTTTGTAGAAATTTAAAAATTCATTTGATGTAAATTTTCTACATCTTTAAAATCTCAGAGTTTTCACATAGAAACCACTTTACTTTTCAACAAGAGTTATAAATTCTATAAATTTCTCAAAAGCTTTTGATTTTTCTTTAAGAAAATATACTCAAGTTTTTCTGTTGAAATTATCCAACAAAATTAAAATAACCTTTTGTATCCAAATGATTCTACCTCAATCAAGTCATAGATTTCAACATATATTAACTCTAATGGTTGTTTAGCTCTTTTAACTTTCCCAAGTGAAAAAGAATCTTTATGCTGCTTTCCAAGGATATATCCTTTATACTGCTGATCAGGAATGTTAATTTCTGGTAAGCCGGTAACATCTTTTTTTGAACTAGCAGCTTCAACTCTCAAAAGTTTAGATAACCAAACCAGAGATGTCATAACCAATTTTCATCTTTTAGGATTGTTGAAAGACTTATCAAAACTTTTGTTTTGCATATTCAAAGAAAACATATGGTTCTACGTCATTTGTACCTCTGCAATCATTTTGCCATTTTTGCTTCTAATTATGCAAGCTCCACCCTAAATATCAATTTTATGCCTTTTTTCAAAAAGTTAGCCCACACTTAGTAAATTCTAGAAAAGTCCTAGCATGTAATAAACATTAGCAATAGTAATATTTGTACCATCTTTTGCTAATATCATCTTTCCCCATAACAAAAATTTTGGAATTATTTCCAAAATTTACTTATGCACGTAAGGATTCATTCGGATGCGAGAAAAACTCCTTTTTTTCCACATATATGACGAGCTCCAGTATCAATATACCATATATTTTTATGTTCCATATCTAACTTATTTGTTTTACATGCGAGGACTAAATTCTCTCCAATATTTACTACATTTGCACGTTCTAATGACTCATCTGGGATCTTGGAGTAACATTCATTTCTATAATGTCAAAATTTTTATATCTATAATATTGGACATTAGATCTATTTCCTGCTCTACCATAATTTCCTCGACTTATAAAAAAGTTGTTATCATTTGATTTTTCTTTATTGGTGGTATTAAAATGACTACCTCTTCCATGTTCTTGTTTTCATTTGCCACCTTGATAGTTTTCGCATCCTTGATCACCTTGATAACCTTCATAATTTTGTTGAACCATCCTACTTTGTAAAGCTTGCTCAAAACTCGACTTGGTGGGCTTTTTGCTTATTTGGTGTTCATGTGTGCACAACGAACTCAATAACCTATCCATTGACATAGATGATATATCATGTGCTTTTTCAATTGCCGCAATAATATATTTAAACTTTGAAGTTAGAAATTGCATGATTTTTTTTACAACTCTAGTGTTTAAAATATCTTCATCATTAGATCTCAACTGATTGACAACGGTCTGAACTCGATCAAAATATACTAAAATGAATTTTGAGTCATTCATATTTAAAGATTTAAAATTACCTCGTGATGTTTGTAATTGTACTTATCTAATATGATCATCACCTTTGTAGAATCTTTCCAAAATATCCCACATTTCTTTTAATGTATTTGCAAATATATTTTTTTCAAATATATGATCTTCAACAGCTTTGAAAATTGTGTACAGTACTTTCTGATATTTTATTTTAGTCTCCAGTAATGCATTTTGCTTATTTCTATCCAATGCATCAAACTACCGCTGATTTTTCACCTCAATATAGCTATTCTCCACCAAATTCTATAGATTTTAAGATCTGAAGTATACTTTTAACTTAATACTCCAGTTATTGAAATTTTTATCATTAAATTTTGGAAATTGTAATTGGATTAAATCCATTGCCATTATATAACTAAATTTTGATACTAAATATTAAAACCAATATATTTGCTAATAATATTAGCATTAAAGGATAAAAGGAAATTTGTGGAGAAGGAATAGAAATGAAAGAAAACATTCTTCTTTCTAAAATTGCAATAATCTCACAAATACAAATGCACTATAATTTTTCTCTCACACTCTATTACAAAATATCATTGAATATAATTTTTCTCTCACAAGACAAAAGTGCTCTGCGAAGCAACACTTAACCCTATTCTGCTTTCTAGCAAATCTAACATAAAAAAGGGATGGAGAATTGCTCTCCTTATATAGTTTTTGAAATTGGCCTAATGCAATGTAAAATAATAATTTTTTAACTCTAATGTTTGCTTCTTTTGCTTTATCTTTTTCTCGAATTTCAAGGTCTGCAAAATCTAAGTTTCTTTGCCCACTTTAACTTTTAGCATTTTAGTCGCACCATATGTCTATATTGCAGCTTTGGTTTTTCGATGCCATTTAAGGCTACCGCCTTTAATTCTTTTTTTTTTAACTATATGAAAAATTACCACCTTATATTTTAAAATTAATTTAATATTTTCAACACAAATGAGGGACTTAATCGATAATTTAAAGCAGAAGTTGGCACAATAGGAAGAGTTCATCATTTCAATCTTATCCTACTCCATGGATGTTGCTTCGGAAAAGAAGTTAGAGTGCTATTTTTTAGTAGGGATGGCAAAAATTTGGGATTTAGATTTTTCCCTTTAGGGCACAAATTTAGTATAAATTTTTACCTCACGGGGCAAGTTTTTAACTCGAAACAATCATACAAGATAAAGCAATATTATCCTACAGTGCTCTGGCTTACCCTGAAATAATAAATTAATTTTTTATTTTTATATTATACTTAAAAATATATTATTGTAAATTTATTTTATTAACTTCATGAGTAAAAATATTTATCTTAATTATTTTTTAATTAATATTTATTTTAATTTTTTTAAATTTAAGATTAATTAGATAAATATGTGTAATTTTAAACTAATATTATTACATTATGTTAAATATTAAATGCTAATTATGTATGCATTTGAAATTTATAAATTTTAAATTTTTTGTTAATTTTTTTAATTTTTTCAGATTATCTGCGGATCATCGATACCCTGCAAGTTACGCAAATGGGGTATTAACTTACTCTGCAATCGAGGATAGGGTGGGGATGGGGTAGATCCTCGCAACTATGGAGCAAGATAATATATCACTGATTTGTCATTGCTTTGCCTTGTTACAATTCCGATTTTCAAGTACATGGCTAATGGCTCACTCATCAAATACCTCTTCCATGAAAACAAAAACCTTGGGTTTTGAATAGCTTTACAAGGTTGTAGTTGGCATAGCTTAAGGAATCATTTATAAAGAAAGCCAAGAAAGAATAATCCACTATGACATAAAACCAGGAAACATTCTCTTAGATAAGAATTTTTTTTCCAGAAGTCACATATTTCGAATTGATAAAGCTTTGCAACAAAGAAAATACTCATGTAAGAATGTCAGGAGGGAGAGAAACACTTGGTTATACTGCACTTGAGGTCTGCCAACCATTTCCACCATTTCCTATTGCATATAAATGTGATGCTTACAATTTTAAGATGCTTTTGTTTGAAATCATAGGAAGGAGAAGGAATGTTAGCACTCATGTTTCAAAAAGTTAGGAGTGGTTTCCAGGATGGGTCTGGAAAAGGTTTAAGAATGAAGAATTGAGAGTTTTGAAGGAAGTTTGTGGGATAGAAGAGAAGAATAAGGAGATTGAGGAAAGAATGGTTAAGGTTGAACTTTGGTGTGTTCAATTTAAGCTTGAAATAAGGCCTTCAATGAGTGTTGTGGTGAGAATGTTGGAAGGTGCTATGGAGATTCTGGAACCTTTGAATCCCTCTCTATATTTGATGGATGGAACAACTTTGGCTTAACAAAGGCATTTGTCAGATACAACAAATAGTAACACTCTTGAATTCAATTATGCAATTACTGACTCTAGCATTTTGAATGCTACTCCTATCATGAGAAAATATGAGATTGAGTTGGCCAATAGCTAAGTGGAAATGCGACTTAACTTCTTTTTTTTAAATGCTATTTTCTTGCTAAATCACATAAAGTTGTTTAAACTATATGTACAATTTATTAGTTTTGTTAGAATTCTAGGAAATAGAAAATGTTATAACCATTTTATTTTTTATTTTTTTAGTAAACAAAGAAGTGGTTAAACTAGTAGGTGTATACACATAAGTCCCAAGAATTGAAATGTAGATGCAATAAAAGGTACAAAACTTTCAAAAAATATTTAATATCACTTTAGTTAAAGCTCTTAATACAATGAATTATGGTTATCATGGACAATCAAAATGTCTTAACTTCTTTTCAATTTTGAAAAAAAATAATAATACTAAACTATAAATATGGTAAATTGAAGTCTTTGGGATGTGAATACAGCTTGGACATTATACGAAGCTTGCCATAGTTATCATTGTGAGTTGAAACAAGCAATGTAATAATAATTGAAAAAACTTTTATTTAGCTTTCATTTATTTTATCGAAAAATATTTTTCATAAAAAATATTATTTACATTTATATTGATGAAGAAGTAATCATATGTGATAATACTAAGGTAATGTAGGAAGTGTAAAGCTTTGTTTGGCACTATTAACTAAAAAGTTATAATCACTTGATAGCTAAAAGTTCATAATCAATAGTTGATAAATTAGTTAATTGTATTAGAAGTGTTTTATAAAATTAGTTATTGAATTAATTTTAAAATATAAAATGATATAAAAAGATATATTAATATAAATAGATGTATCCACTAAATTAATTTATATTTATTTTGAGATTAAATTATATTAATTTAATCAAAATATTCAAAAAAAGAATATATTTACCTAAAATTTAATTGATTATGTTTATGATATTAGATATTAGTTATTTATTTATTATTTAAATAATAATAAAATAACCTAAAATTTAATTAATTATATTTTATAAGATCGCAAAGGATACGTCAAATATTTGTTTAGGATATAAGTTATCGTTTTATAAAAAAAGAGAGAGAAACTTGAAATTTTTAAAACAAAATTACTAGTTTATAAATTATAAGATATTTTGTAAAGTTTATTAAAAGAAAAAAAAGTTGACAAGTTACTACCTTCTAGTACTCCAAATATCTCTAAAAGTTCATTTATAATTTATTAATTAAATCAATAAGGTATAAGCTCGATCTATGAGTTACAAGCCAATTTATTTATTACATCAAATACACATTAAAACTAAAATTTCAATTGGTTTAATTGTGAATTCTTCATTTTAGCAGGTATGATAAGCCAATTTATGATATGTTTGTTTTGATTGAAAACACTTTTGATAAAAATTAAACTCATTTTCAACGTTTATAATTATAAAAAGTAAAATAATAAAAAATATATATTTGTTACTTCTCAGAAATTATTTTCTTTCTTTATCATCATATCATGCAGCATTTTTTTCTTTAATCATAAGTCAACATAAATATGTAAAATAGGCTTATTGCTTGTGAGTTTATGCAAACCCTTATGGGTGTGGGGCAGTCCAATGTTTAAAAATGAAGCTCATTTTTAACGTAGACTTATATGAGCAAGTCTGCATCATAAGCCCCCAATTTATTAATTTTTTTATTTTTTAATTCATGTATTTATATATTTTTTAATCCAATCTAATTTCTAATTTAATGTGTGTTGGCTTAATATAATTTTTTTAAATTTATTTGACTAAACTATATATAAAATAAAGAAATTTAATTAATTAATTATAATTTATAAAAAAATAAATATTTTTTAATTTAACTCAATTTAATATCCTATTAAATATATTTTCCTCAACTTTTAGAGTTTAATTTTTTATTTTTATGAGTGTCTTTGTAATGATTTGGCCCTTGCGGGCAATTCACGGTGCCTCACAACCCTAATCAATTTTGCTCATATTTTATATAAGCACTCTACCCTGCCCCGTTTTACACCACTAAGTCGACATGTGACGTGGAAATTCTTGTATAAGAAGTAAATGGGACGGGCAAGTGAACGGAGCCTTAATTATTTCTAAGTATATCCCCCGCATTAATCCAATCTATTAGACTTGGGATAACCGTTCCAGAATGACCACAAGCCTAAGCAGTGTAAAACTTCATCGGTAAATTTGATGTTTTTCCTGCTGTCTGCATCCGGTTTTGCATATATACTTCACTGCTTTGCGCTGTCCTTCACTTTGTTTCTCACTACTACCCTTTCGCATTCTCATCTCCTAGCTAATGTCAAGCACGTATCGGGTACAAGATCCGGCGGTCCTTGCCGTCAGCGTGGGTAAGGATTTGAACCTCTGATTCCTACTTCTTTCCTTCGTTTTGATCTCAATACTTCTGACCGAACCCTCGCATACTGCAGTTTTGATCATTGTGAAGATAATTATTTTAGTTGTGGTATGCCGCAAAAGGGCTCAAAGAGGCAGCATCTCATTTAAACCAGACTCTCAGTTTTTGACTAATGCCATGAATAAATTTCTGAACAATATGGAAAGAGAAAAACCGATTAGGTTTAATGCTGAGCAGCTAAACATTGCAACAGATAACTACTCCAACATGTTGGGGTCAGGAGGTTTCGGAGCAGTCTATAAAGGGGTATTCACTAATGGAACTATAGTTGCAGTGAAGGTTCTATATGGGAGTTCTGACAAGACGATTGAAGAGCAGTTCATGGCAGAAGTGAGTACCATTGGAAGAATTCATCATTTCAATCTTGTTCATCTCTACGGATTTTGCTTCGAGAGACATCTGAGGGCGCTAGTATACGAGTACATGGACAATGGCTCGCTTGACAACTATTTGTTTCATCAAAACAAGATCTTAGGATTCGAGAAGCTTCATGAAATCGCGGTTGGGACGGCTAGAGGAATTGCATACTTGCACGAAGAATGTCAGCAAAGAATAATCCACTATGACATTAAACCAGGAAATATTCTCTTAGACAACAATTTTCATCCCAAAGTTGCTGATTTCGGGCTGGCCAAGCTTTGCAATAGGGACAATACTCATATAACCATGACAAGAGGAAGGGGCACACCGGGTTATGCTGCTCCGGAGCTTTGGATGCCATTACCAGTTACTCACAAATGTGATGTTTACAGTTTTGGAATGCTGTTATTTGAAATAATAGGTCGGAGAAGAAATGTTGACAATGATCTTCCAGAAAGCCAAGAGTGGTTTCCAATGTGGATTTGGAAAAAAATTTGATCTTGGACAAGTAGAGGAGTTAACAGCGGCCTGTGGGTTTGAGGATAAAAATAAAGAAATGGCAGAAAGAATGGTTCAGGTTGCTCTTTGGTGTGTTCAGTATAGACCTGAATTGAGACCTTTGATGAGTGTCGTTGTGAAAATGCTGGAAGGTCTGATGGAAATTTCGAAACCTCCAAACCCGTTTCAGCACTGGACGAATGGGATTGGTCTGGCTCCGGCCCTTCCGGTGCCAGAATCACAGACCGATACAACTGTTGGTTCTGGTTCTACTGAGATGGCATCTGGAACCAGCATTTTGTGTGGCACTCCTGTTATGAGGCAATATGATATTGAGATGGCCTCTCAATAGTGGATATTTAAGTTGTGAATTTTCTTTCTTTTTACTAGAGTGATTCTCTTCCCTTTCTCTGTTTTGTTTCTTCAATGTAAACTTTCTGGTATAAGTGTCAACTTCATCGACCTAGAAGAAGAAAAGTGGAAACTAATACAAATAATACGACATCAACATCAGAGGGAACCAATACAAATCATTGCATCAAGATAGACCGTGATGCAGAATATGAGTTACAAGATTATAGTGAAGAACAACAACGTTGTCATGTTCTGTTTCAACGACTCTTTCTAATTCCGGTTGGCGACAGCTTAGTTTGATGTATAATGTTACGTCCTTTTGAGCTGTGTCTGCAATGAACTATGATGATTATGTAGGATTAAAATGTCTTAACTTCTTTTCAGCTCCGAAGAGAATAATACTAAAATCATAAATATGATCAATTTAAATATTCGGGCGAGAATACAGCTTGGACATTATACAAAGCTTGTCATAGTCTATCCTTGTGAGTCGAAATAACCGATGTAATAATAATAATAATAATAAACTTTTATTTAATAATAGGCCATTTTCCATGTTTTCTGATGCAAATACCAAAGAATTCTTTGGCAAGCATTATCTGATCAATTGATTTTTCCGGAATCCAGCACCTGGGTTTGTGCATATGTTAATTTTCACTATGTGGCTGCAGAGTAATTAGCTATCTCACAAATCACGAAACCAGTTGTTCTCATATTCGAGTACTCAAATCAGATTATCCATCTATTTCTTGCGGAGTTCTCGGGTCGATAGGCCTGGAAGTGCTCTTTCTATCCTACGGAACCATAAGAAAATGATAATTTAATCCATTTACAATTGAATTGATGAGTAAAATTATTCATGAATTCAATTTCAAATAGACTGAATTCTTTTTCTTTTCGTCTTTTTATTCCAATGCAAAACTCCAAAGGATTTATAGGGTTTATTTGTTTTCTATTTTTAAAAAGAATTTTTATTTTTCAAAATTGAAGAACTATTTGACAAATTAGTTTTAGAACCTATTTTTAAAAATTATTTTGTAAATGTATAACTTAAAAATAGAAAAATAAAAATAACTTTTGATTATTTTTTGAACTTATTTTTTTTTATTTTGGATGTTAGTTTTGTTATTAAATAAAATATTTCCTTATTTATAATATCAACTATTTTCTAATCTTGATTTTTTTTCAATCCAAAAATAGTTCTTGTAAATAAAAAAATGGTTTTTAAAAATAATTTTTGAAAACATAAAAATAAAAATATATCTAAACACACTAATAATTTTTGATTTTTTTTGGTAAATTAATTTGCTAGTAAGTTTCCTTTGATACAAACCAATGGTTTAAACTACAGTCCACCATAATATTGTGTATAATATTATTATTGTAAACTGTTGAGAAGATCCCTTTTCAAAAAATGCAAGTATCAAGAATTAAAATTAAAAGTAGCCTGATAAAGCATATAAATAATTTATGTGAAAATCCTAAACTTCAAGAAAATATCATGGATAAGAAAAAAAAATTCATTATATCATAAAAAGAATAAATATTATAGAATAATGCATGTAAAAATTTTTACTCATAATTCTACAACTTCATAACTATCATCCTTACATTTTTTTCAAATCTCTATTAGAATCCTTGCATAACTCATATATACATAATAGAAAACAACCAATAATTGTTAATTATTTGAATTTGACTCAAGCCCAACACCATCTATATGGTATATGTGACTTTCTATAAAATTGTCACTATTGATCATTTTTTTTTTTTTGTATTTACTCACAAAATTGTAACTACAACTTACAATATAGAAATAAAAATTAGATACTAACAATGAACTTGGCCGAATAGAACTAGGAATCTATAGTTCTTTGTAGTTAGTGCATAGCTTTTTTCTTTTTTTTTCTTTTTGTGTGTGTTTCCAACCGGCTTAGCCAAAGCATATTCGTGGTACAAAAATAATTCCTCAGACTCAACTTTCTCGGTCCAAATTAGGACTTTACCTGTTACCGTATTGTCTGCATCCAATTCTGCACTTGCAAATACAAACTGTTTTGCCCTTTTTCTTCACTTGCTTCCTCGCTATTAATTTTTGGCATGCTATCTGCCGATTAAGGTCAAGTTTCGGGGATAATGCCTCCCGCTTCCGAGGAATTTAAAACAGAAAGGACGATCCTAGAAGTTGTTTACTTGTTGATGGGTAGGATTCGTAGCTCTAATTTCATCTTATTTTCTCTTTCAGCAAGCTTTGTCTTTGTTTATTTCACAAGATGTCTAACCAAATTCTTACATTCTGCAGCTGTGACTGGTGTAGCCCTTTTCATTTCCTACTGCCGTAATGAGAAAAAACGTAAAGGCAAAATAGCCAATCAAATTTTTGAACAACATCAAAGCAGCCAATCACAATTTCCAACATCAACTATCGACAAACTTGACATCGGACTAATCAGATATACATCAACACAGCTAAAAAATGCAACCAATAACTTCTCCAAATCCAACAAGTTAGGATCCGGAGGTTTCGGAACAGTTTACAAAGGAATTCTTAGTACAGGCACCATTGTAGCAGTCAAAGTTCTTAAAGGGACTTCAGACAAGGGAATTAATCAGCAATTCATGGCAGAAGTTGGCACGATAGGAAAAGTTCATCATTTCAATCTTGTCCGCCTCCATGGATTCTGCTTCGAAAAAGAACTCAGAGCACTGGTTCTCGAGTACATGGCCAACGGCTCACTCGACAAATGCCTCTTCCATGAGAACAAAACCTTAGACCTCGAAAAGCTTTACGAGGTTGCAGTTGGCACGGCTCGAGGAATCGCTTATTTACATGAAGAATGCCAGCAAAGAATAATCCACTATGACATAAAACCAGGAAACATTCTCTTGGATAAGAATTTTTTTCCAAAAGTTGCCGATTTCGGATTGGCAAAGCTTTGCAACAGAGAAAATACTCATGTAACAATGACAAGAGGGAGAGGAACGCCTGGTTATGCTGCACCTGAGCTGTGGCTACCATTTCCAGTGACCCACAAATGTGATGTTTACAGTTTTGGGATACTTTTGTTTGAGATCATAGGAAGGAGGAGGAATCTTGACACTAAGGTTTCAAAAAGTCAGGAGTGGTTTCCAGGATGGGTTTGGAAAAGGTTTGAGAGTGGAGAATTGTGGGTTTTGAGGATAGTTTGTGGGATAGAAGAGAAGAATAAGGAGATTGTGGAGAGAATGGTTAAGGTTGGACTTTCGTGTGTTCAGTATAGGCCTGAATCAAGGCCTCTGATGAGTGCTGTGGTGAGAATGTTGGAAGGTGCTGTGGAGATTCCAGAACCTTTGAATCCTTTTGAGCCTGTGACGGATGGGACTGCTTTGGCTCAACAAAAGCATTCGTTAGATGCAACACATAGCACCACCCTTGAGTCTGGTTCTGCAGTTACTTAGTCTAGCATTTTGCAGGCCACTCCTATCATGAAAAGATATGAGATTGAATTGGCCACTGGCTAAGTAGAAATGCAACTTCTTTTTTTAATGTTGTTTTCTTGCTAAATTACACAGAACCGTCTAGATTTTATGCACAAATTATTAGTTGTGTTAGTATTCTGGGAAATAACCATCAAGTAGTTGAACTAATGGTATAGGATTTGAGATTTGAGACTGCAAGCACTTTAATGAAACTGTGATTACACGTTTGTTTTTTAAGTAGTATTTGTAAACAAACAAAATAAAAGTACTTCAATGATAAAGAAGACAACCGATGCTAATTGCTGTGAGAGTTAAAACAATTATGTGTTTATTACATAATTGATCACGGTTAATAATTGATGACTACAACTAGAGGAGAAAAATTGAATAACAATCCTTATTTTACACGGAATTGTCTCTGCCTTTTTTTTTCTCATTTACTCTTTTAAGGGTTAACTTCCTTCTCCTACGAAGTGGATAGAAGGAAAAATGACCAGCCAACTGCCTAACTTCTAGTTCTAACAACGGAATTCTTGTCTAATGCATAATTGTTATGTTTAATTTCAGCTAACTAATATTTGAGGTGTTTGCGCCTTTACTTTTTGGCATAGTATATAAGCATTGTATCAGAAGTAAATTAATAAATCATTGAAGTAATTATATTTACGAGTTTCATAATTATATTTCAGCCAAGCTTCTCCCGTCTCTGCCTCTGTCCACCGTGGGCTGTTCTTCGGCAGACGCTCCTCCTTCCGTCGAGTAGTATTCTGTCGGCATGGCCATGGGGGCTGCAGATTGCATTGGAGTAGCAGCTGTACAGGGCATCCAATCCTTGCATTTTCCAGGCAGACTGAAGTGGTTTTAGGTGCTGGCAAGCCGCCAGCGACCTCCCAAGATGGAGTTAAGCCACCTTAAACACTGAAACTCCAATATTTTTTTAGATTGGGCAGAGATTAAAGGAAATCCACTTTGTGTATCTTTGAGATATATAATAATGCAAGTCAAAAATATGATTTTTGTGACGAAAAATGATAGAATATTTTAACTAAACAAAGTACTATTTCCAACTTGATCTACGAAAACCCACTCTTATGTATATAAAGGATAGTGGATGATCATTTGAAAACTAAGAGATTACTGATATAAGAAAATTAGAATGGCATGATTAAAGCTTTTTTTTGTGTTATATATATATATATATATATATATATTTTCAATACAAGAGTTATTCAAGAAATTCCTAAATGTGTAAAATGTAATTTGACGATTCTTATTTAAATGCAAGTGAAAACATGAGGAAATAGTTGTATAGTTATGTAAAACAATATAGTTGGAGTGTTTTTAGATCATGAAACTTTAATATTTTATCAATTAAGCTTGATTCAAGGAACTCTTAGTTATGTAAAATGCAATCTTTTTGAATTAGAAATTAAATTAGCTTTTAAACTCGTGTATGTATACAGGTATCTATTTTTTTTAAAATGAGAATAATAAATATTATATATATTAAAAATTATAAAAATATTAAATTTAATTTATTATATTCATATTATAATTATTATATGCTTAAATTTAAAATTAAAAAATTTTAAAATATGATATAAAAGTTAAAATATATGATATATAGTAAAATAATTAAATAAAATTATATTTTAAATTATTAAAAAATATAATAAAAGATTTTATATTATATTGATATCATTCAGTGATATTGATATTTAATTTATAAATATATGAAATAAAGAAAGAAAAACATGCAATGAAATAGATAAAAAATGGTATATAATAAAAGAACAGAATCTCAATTGATGAATATTTATAATAATGATCATTGTATATCATATTAGCAATCAAAAGAAGGATAAATGGCCTCACCAAAAAAAAAGGAGGACAAATGAAAAAAATATTTTATTTGACAAAACTTCTTCCCGTACCAATAAATTCTATTAGACTCAAAAATGATATAACGGAAAAATCTTTTGACTATTCCAATATTAATATATTGATTGTTTCACTCCTATATCTTTTGAAAAGGGAAAAAAAGAAAGTTTCATGTGATTCTTTCTTAAGTCCAAATATTTGAAATTCAACACTTGAAATTTGATATAAAAATAACAAACAAAATCGATTAAATAAATTTAATTTTAATTTTTAAATATTTTCGTTAAAACTAGAATAAATAATTATATAATTGATTAATAGTTTCAAAATTAAATTTGTAAATTTTCAAAAATATTTTTATAATAAGATTAATCTTATATCATGATACACATGCACACACATATATACATACATACATACATATGATTTTTTATTTTAATGTCTAATTGTAGATAATAGAAATGGATGTACCAAAAAATCTAATAGAAAAAATAAAAAAAGAAAAATAATGGATGAATTATAAAATAATATAAAAGTAAAAATAGAATAGGTAAGCAACAAATTCAGTTAAATCAAATTCTCACCTTATTTAAAATAAAAATAATAATAAAATAATTATATCATTGTGTATGCAATTTTTAATAATATTAGTATTTAAGTTATAAACAATATAGTGGTCATGAAGAAAGAAAAACATGTAATAGCGTAAACTAAGAATAAAATATGTAATGAAATAGATAAAAAGAAGTAAAATTTATATTAACTTAACAAAATTTCTATTAATATATATTTAATTTAGAACATACTACTAAAAATTGATATAAAAAAACCATTGAAAAAATTTAAATAAAAAGGTTTGATTTTAATTTCTAAATATTTTATTAAATAATAGAATATATAATTAATTATTGCAATCAATAATTTTTGCATTTATTTTTTACCATATTTAAAATATTTTTATAATAAATTTAAATAGAGTAAGGAAAAAGAAAAGAAACAATGGGTGATTTATAAAATAGTATAAGAGATAAAAATAAAATTCAATTAACTTAAAATTTTAAATTTTTAAAATATTATGAAAAAAATAAAATGTACATTTTATTGTATGTATACTTGTTTATAAAATTAATGTCAAAGCATAAGCAATAGGAGTGAATATAGAAAAAAAATGAAAGAAAGAAAAATATGAATTGCATAAAAAAAAGGAACAGAAATAATTAGTAAGTTCTAAAGTAATATAATTATTATTAAAAGTAGAATATGTACTTAAGAAAATAAATTAAAATGTTAACTTATATGAAATATTTTTATAATAAAAATAAAAAATATTATATTTTATTATATATATTACTTGATAATATTAACATATGAGCTATAAATAATAAAATGAGTATATAGGAAAAAATAGTTAAAGGTGTAATGAAATAGATAAAAAGAAATAAAATAGTGCATAAATCCTAAATATCGACACAATTTAATTAATTTATATTTAATTTAAATATGAAAATTAAAAATTGATATGAAAAAGTATTTGCAAAATTTACATAAATAAATTTGACTTAAATTTTAAATTTTTTTAATAATAAAATATACAATTGATAGATTATAAATAATAGGAGTGAATATAATATATATATATATATATATATATATATATATATATATATATATATATATATATATATATATATATATATATATATATATGTAATGAAATAGATATTAACTTCTAAACTATATATATGCAATGAAAAGCAAATAAAGAAAAGAGAAGGGCTGCAAGAGCTTGACAATGGAATATATAATTTAAGAATATAATTAAATTATATTTGAAGTCATTTAAAATTTTTTTACAATAAAAATATATTATTATATGTCTATATTATTTAATAATATTAGTATACTATATTATATTTATATTATTTTGTGATATTGTTTCCTAAACTTTTATTGCAAAAGTGAGCATAAAAATGCAATAAAATAGATAAAAAGAAGTGATGCAAAACATAAATTAATTGTTATATATTTAATTTAAAATGTAACATTTAAAAATTGGTATAAGATAATATTGGCAATATTTAAAAAATGAATTAATTCTTAAATATTTGTATTAAAAAATATAATATATAATTAATTATTTCAATTAATATATTTTATTTTAAAATTTTAACTTATTTAAAATATATTTATGACAAAATAAATATATAATGATATATTTATACTATTTTTGTAATATTGGGGTGAAAATTATAAACAATAATGGTTAAAAAAAGAACAAATGTATAATAAAGTGAATAAAAAAATAAAAGAACAATGAGTAAACTGTGAAATAATATAAAAATAAAAATAGAATATGTAATCAAATAATTTAATTTAATTTAATTTTTTAATTTATTTTAAATATTTATTATAAAAATAAAATAAGTACTTCTTATTAATATCAATATTTAAGTCATAAATAATAGCTTTAACCCCCCCCCCCAAAAAAAAAAAAACGGCGATTTTTCTTTGACAGATTGACAGAATTTTACATAATTCCTAACTCTATAAATTCAACAAATGAATTTTATTATTATATTTTTTATTAGAAAAATTTTAACAGTAAGATTAAGATGAGATTAAATACACACCTATATTGTTTTTACTGAAGTAAATGAAAAGGTTATATTCAAAACAAAGACAGACTAAAGTAAATAAAAAATTAGTATTTATCTTTATTGTTTTGTTTACTTTTTACATAATTTGTGCAAGTTGAAGAAAAACCTCCATTCATAGATAATGATAAAAATTATCAAATATAACATAATTATCTTCTCAGAATTTTACGGCACTTTCACATATATTTATCCACCATATGTATCACTCCATATTTTTTTTAGATAATAATTACCTACACAATATACCATCTTACATAATGCCAAGCCTTAGGTGATCTGCATTATGTAAATGCATAAACAATGAAGAGTTGTTATTTATGGCAGAATCATCGTCCGCACAAAAATTATGTTTTCAATGTCATGAAATCATGATTATTGCAAGATTATCATATTATGGAAATTATTTTCAGGCACTGTATCTTATTGACTAATATGTTAGACAAATTTCAAGCATATACATTATGTTATGCATAGAGACTTTCTCATGTTTTTAACCATCTTAACCAAAGTAAGCAGCCAGCAACAATTTCATATGCTAAAAATTTCCTCCTCACGCTTCTTAAATCCTAGCTTTCGGTTTAGACTTTTGACTTTCTATAAATTTATAATCAATTCAAGGTAAGTCATGATAAATTATAAACCATCCAACATTCATGATTTAGGATATTAAAAATTCAATGTGTCTTTTAAAGTACCATTAACTTTATACATTGCAAGTCATTTAATGAAATAATGATTCAATAAAGATAACATGACATCAACAAAAAGGAGCATATAAATTCCTTCTCCATTTTCAGAATTTTGGATATTTTATTAGATGATATTATAGTCGTTGAAAATGTCAACATTCCTATCATCAAACCTATATATCAATTGAACCTGATCTTTTTATTGAGGTGAATAAGGTTAACTAAGTTTAAAAATAGGGCAGAACATGAGTTCTGCAAATAAGCATTATAAAAACTAACACTCATTATTCAATAATTTGAACTAAAAGCTCCATTAATGAGCAAACAAACCTTATAATTATCACAAAATGATATCAAGAATTCTTATCCCATGATTTGAAGGATCGTATTCAATGTTATTCTTTGTATAAAATTTTTCTAATTAATTTCAATCACATAAATTTTTAAAAATACTTTTATATTTAAAATGAAATATATCAGATTATATTTTTATTCAATGATATTGATACTCAAGTTATAAATAACATAAGTGAATATAAAAAATATTTAATAAATAAGGTAAAAAATATATTTAAAAATTAATCTTTAAATAAAACATAGCACTAAAAAATTAACATGAAAAAAATATTGAAAAATTTAAAATAAATAAATTTAATTTTAATATTCATATATTTTTATTAAATAATAAAATATATAATTAATTATTTTTATTAATACTCTCAATATTGAAATTTTAAATTATTCAAAATATATTTATAATAAAATTAAATATATTATTTTATATCTATACTACTTTTTAACATTAATATCTAAATTATAAATAATAATAGTAAATATAAAAAAAATGCACAACAAAGCAAATAAAAATAAGTGAAATAATAGGTGAGCTATAAAGTAATATAAGAGTTAAAAAAATACTATGTAGTTAAGTGATTTAATTAAATGAGATTATTTAATTTATTTAAATTATTTTTATAAAAAATAAAATATTTTTTAGTAATATTAGCATCCAAAATTGCAAATAATAGGATTTCACATAAAAAAGGAACATGTACAATTGGTGGATTGTAAAGTCATATTAAAGTTAAAAATAGACTATGAAGTTAAATAATTCAATTAAATTAAAATTTTAATTTATTAAAAATATTTTATAATAAAAATAAAATATATCATATTATGTTTATATTATTAAGTAACATTGGCATTTGAGTTGCAAATAATATGAATAAATATAAAAATACAATAAATTAGATAAAAATAATATATTTATTTATAGATACACATAATTTAAGGGGTAATAGAGCAAATAAATAGAAACTTTGTAATCATTTGAGAGTAATAAAAGTATGGAAATAAATTCAATTAAATTAAAATTTTAACTTATTTAAAATATTTTTACAATAAAATAAAATATATTATGCTATATTTGTACTAATATTTGAAGTTCAATTAAAAGAAACAAATATAAAAAATGCAACAAACTAAATATATATATGTAATAGAATGGAATAATAGTGTAAATGAAAAAATGAAAATTTGTTTAAGAATTTCAAAACAATAAAGAGAAAAAAAAAAGAAAAGGCTTGCTTTTGGTTTAGGTGGGAAAATGAAAAAAATTAAGGAAAGGAGAAGTTGACATATGTCAAAGTTAGGGAGAAACAAAACCTTGTATTCTATGTTTAATATTGATGTGTGGTATTATGAAACAATGTGAACAGAACATTCTTGAAGCAAAGGTTTTAATGTTTTGATTTCATAAGTTCACATTAGAAAATATAAGAGGTTAATGATTTTAAGCATTGAACTATTAAAAATTAAATCTCAAATTGTAATATATGGAAAGAAAATAAGTAATGTACATATATTTATAAATTATTCTTATAAATTATGAATAGAAAAATAAGGAAAAGTTGAACCTAGATATTCTAAAATGGGTGAAGTAAGTGAACTCTACTAAACAAACATATATCTCACCTTAAATTAATGTTTTAATAATATTTTATTTAAATCTTATAATTTGTACTCTTCTTATTAACAATACAAATTATATATATATATATATATATATATATATATATATATATATATATATATATATACAGACACACACACACACACACACACACACACATCCATGTGTAAATTGTTAAAAGTACAATTATGTAACATGGATTATTATTAAATTATCCTTACAGCCATGCATAAGTGATATAGAAATGACGTTTGTGATATGATAATGATTGTTAGTTTGAGTGGATGTTAATTGATTGAGATTGAATTAACATTGTTATTTGTATGTTTGGAAAAATGAAATTTGAACTATATGAGAATGAGAATTGATGTTGTGGTCATGTAAGAGCACACGATGATATTGTTATATACACTATTATGCATTTTGATATTGCCCTTTTGATTATGAATTAATAGCTTTATGTTGAAATTGCATTGTAATTATGATATATAAAACTTAAGCTCTAGTGTGTAGAATACATTGTGAATTTTGTTATGAGTAGCATTAGGATTGTAAAATGCAACAGGGTTAATGATATGAATACCATCTAAGAAATTTTTGATAAAAAGCTTATAAAAGGTATAAGTCAAAGTCTGAAGAGATAAGAGTTAAGAATAAATAGTTTGTGAAGAGTATAAGGTTAAACTAAAAGTCACAAGGTAAATGCATGTATATTCATTATAAATTGTTATGCATTTACAATGTGACATTGAAATCTACTAGTGATTGAATAGTACTATTTAATGTAATCGTAAAAGCTTAATGTGATTGAGCCCTAGTAGCTATATGTAAATGTGATGACCACTTATACTAAGTTATATGTGTAATGGTATTAATATTGTATAAATTTAATGGTTGAGATTATTATGATGTATAGTGTGAAATAAGGAATCTAAGTTATATGAAAGTAAACATGTCAACCCAAGAATGAGATTTAGTCTCATATATTTTTGAAATCCAAGAAATTATTTTGTAGTTAGTTTCTAATTTGATACTTATTTAGCATATTACTATTTTATATAATCAATTCAAAGTATGGTTGTGGTAAATATAAGCTCACTAAGTTTTTGTAACTTATTTCATGTTATTTTCAATATTTTCAAGTAGAAATAAATGTGTTAAATCTTCATTGTATTTATAAAGAATAAAAAACTATAAGATTTTGACAGTTGGATTAGAATTAAAAAAATGTTTGTATAAATAAATATATATGTTAAGGTGGTATTTTTGTGTGTATCCAATGTTGCTATTGCATCTGTAAAAATTACAAATTTTATATTTTTAAGCATATGACTCTCAAAAAATGTATAAAAATAAATGAGACTTTATTCATTTTTTTATAAAAATCATAATGAAATTGAGTTTCCATAAAAATAGGAAGATTTTTTATGGGCAAAATTATTATAAGCAGTGTTAAGACTGATAAAAATTAAATAGTGAAATTCACACCGATCACAATTAGGTTTAGACCGTAACAAATTAAGGTAATCTTTTATCATTTTTAAACTTTTTTTACTTTAAATATATTGAAATGGAATAAAAATATTGGTTTGGTTAGTATATGGGAAATACAAGGAATAGGGATATCCACAATAAATTAAAAGGTAATTTTTTTATCATAATAAATATTTAATTTGTAATTATCACAACACTTAATTTTTTATTTGCTTACTTTATTTTCTTATAATTTGAAAATGCTCTACACATGTGTCATTTAGTAATGCAAATCATTAAGCATTTCCTAATCCTATATATCCAAATTATATGACAATTTTGAAGTTTTGTGCTATTGTTGATTTTGGATATATTTCAAATTGAAAATAATGTAATAGAAAGTGAGTTGAGATGCTGTACAAAATGAAGAGAGTGTAGGGAAAGGGTTTTTTATTTTTTTTCAAGGGGAGAGTAATACAATATCGATTATATAAATCATTAATACGATATATAACACATTCCATGTCGGTTATTAAAATAAATTGATGTTAAATTTTATTTTTAATAATAATTACTTAATAAAAATTGATGTATTTAAATGTGACTAATTATTGAATTATATGTCATATAAGAAATAACAATCATTTATCTATTACGGAAACTAATGTAATATTTATTTTTGTGATAATTCTATAACTGACGTCATGAAATATTTACTATAACACTCAATAAAATGACAATCCAAAACTAACATTAAATCCATTAAATAACTGAATGTGAAGTAGCTTTTTTTTTTAGTAATGAAAGTCAAGAAATTCAAAATTTTCAAATAATTTTAGAAATTCAAAAACTTGTATATTGATCAAAACCTAAATATGCTGTTATTAAAGGTGATCAAACCATGCACCATATACATAATCACAATAATAACTTTGGCAATATGAAACAAAATCCACATTAAACAAATCATTGAGCAACAATACAAGAGATACAAAGATTATTACTCAAAAAATAATAACAATAATTCTGATGATCGGACAGTCAAGCAACACAACTAAATCACATTATACCCCACATATAATGCACCTACAAACAGTAAAATCAAAACATTGCAAAAATTAAATTTAAAGACCCAATCGAAAAGGATTTCCTCAAAGATACATGTGCATTCAAGTTCCATATTTGAAAAGGGCATTTCATACTCATTACTATATCATGATGTCACCGTTTAAAACAGTAAAAACATAAAAAAAATTCTTGAAAGTAACAATTCTACCAATTAAAACAAGTGCATGGATTATTAATAAATATATAACAAATAATTTATAAACTTAAAATTAAATGCTGAAATAATAGAGATTTATATTGATAAGGTATTGTGAAAATAAAAGTAAAATAGCCAAAAAATAGGCAAGGAGAATAAAACAAGGGGAGGAATATTTTTATTTCTAAATGTATGCAATCTTTCATACAACATTTTTATATAAAGTTCCAAGATATCAACTTATCAATATCACTAATTGATATAGTAATCGATAAATATTATTAATCAGTACTTATTAATAATTAATTATAATTAGATATTGAATACATTTTAATTATAATAATTAATTGATAAATTAAAGATATTATATGGATATTTTTATAAATAAATATTTATAAGACATTATAAGTGAAATAGTAAAATCTCATACAAAGTAAGAAATCATAATAAAGCCCAAACTTTATAAAGACTTTATTAGAAGTAAAAACTTACTATTAATTTATTTATTTGATAATGGGAATAATGATAATTCACGTAATATATACAAATAAAATTTTAGATTTAAATTTTGAATATAATGAAAAATAAAACTTTAAAAAAAGCATCAGGATGCCACTGCATTTCTTGAATGCTAGCAGGTGAAGTTTAACTTCCAATTAAATTTATTTTCAATTAATTTGAAGCTTGTAGAATTACAGAACACAAGGGGACGTAAATGCTACGTGTCTTCTCCTCCAGTATTCTTCTGGTTTGTAGAGGCAATACTGCCATCGTCTTCAGAACTTTAAGTGGGTTTCGGTTTTCAGTTTTCATTCGTCTTTATTTATACATATTTTTTTTGTTTGTGTGTTTTGTGCTTAGATATCGGCATTGGCAGACCGTACATCACCTGTAACAGTAGAAGAATGATTGATTAATCACGGTTAAAATTATTTCTTTAACCGATAATTTTTTAATTAATAAGTACTTTTGTCAACTGAAATCAATCATTGTATAATTTAAACTGAATTTAACCGAGAAATTCGGTCTCAATCGGTTAAATTTGATTTGGGTCAATTTAAAAATTTGAAAAAAAATTTAAAAAATACCCCAATAAAATAATTTAATGGTTAAATTAGGTTATAAATATATGTTAATATCATAATTTTATTAATATAATTATAATAAAAAATAATTAAATATTAAATTATAAAAATAATTAATACAATTTTAAAAATAAATTTTTAACTAAAAAATTAATATATATTTCAATTAATATCAGTTAATTGTGGATTATTATAATTAAGAATTTTATCTCTAATTAATCAATTACCTGAAATTTATAATTTATTTTTTAACTGGTAACAATATATTAACTATTTTTAACTAATTAACTTCAGGTTTCAGTCAGTTAAAAATGATTTGAAGATATTTGATCACCTCTCTAGATAGAAGTGATAGTGCTACCGACTTCAAAATCCGGCCAATATTTTTCTATGCTATTGTTGGCGGCTTCCGTGATGTTCACTTGCTTATTTTCTTCATGGTAGAACTAGCAAGAATGATGTTCACTTGCCTGTTTTCTCCATAGTAAGATCAACATGCTTTCCGTTCTTGTCTGATTTTAAAAGAATTATTTTTTTTCAAAAGTATGAAAGATTATCTTTTTTAACTTTAATAAATGGTTTGTCTTTTAAGTTTAGTTCTCTCCAATATCTTAGTAAATATTTAAGGAAGAGAAATATGATAAATAGAAGAGCTTTGACATAAATTTAGTAATTAGAATAATGATTATTAGGAATTGTTACTAATTTGTTATCCATTCTCATACGTCCATCCATCCTTTTTTATTAGCATCTCAACGAATAAATTAAAATGTAAACCTCATAAAATTATTATTAGCATCAACATACTGATTACATGCCCTTTTTAATATGCATGTGTTTAAAAAAAAAAAAAAGGCTATATGCATGATTACTTTTGCATTACAATAATTTTCATTTATCAGCTCCGTCATACTTCCGATGAAAAACAGCTTTTTTGGTTATTTCTCATTAGTTACATGCAGCATTTGCTTGTATAACAACTAACAAGAACCTGATTTTAAATTGCTTACCAACCATACATTTGTTTTTAGCCAATAATGAAGCTTCTTGAGATCACATTTTTAAACGAGAATTTCTTTTACACAGAAGTTAAGGTTGTGGAGACTAAGGAGAGCATAGTTAAGGTTAGACTGGGTGTGTTCAGTATAGGCCTGAAATGTGGCCTTTGATGAGTGTTGTGGTGAAAATAAAAGCGGGTCTTGATTTGATATTTTGGAGGTTAAAATTTTTTAAGATGACAAATAATATATATATATAAAAATAATTTTAAATTTTATATATAATTACATTATATTAATATATAATTTTAAATATTTTGAGGCCCCGACTAATACCGTGTCCCTTAGGGGCTCCTCCCGTGGAGAGTCTAGAACCTTTGAATCCTTTTCAGCCTTTGACGTATCGGACTGCCTTGGCTCGACAAAAGCATCCGTTAAATACCGCACAAGGCACTACTCTTGAGTCTGGTTCTGCAGTTACTGAGTCTAGCATGCAAATATGAGACTAACTTAGCCATCGGTAATATATTTATGACTTATAATGTTTATTTTTATTTAAAATTTAATATATTTGTAATTTATAAAATTTATTTTTATAATTTTTTATTTCAGTAAAATATAAATATTTTTAAAATCTGTGCTTTTTTCATTATCCAAATTATTATAATTCTTTATCTTCCTGCTGTGAATACATTAAATTTTTTATTTGATTTTAAATTTCATTTTCCTTTTTTGATTTACTTTTTTTCACATATCTATGTAACAATTTATCTAAAAATTAGATAATGAGCTCTTACTATTCTAGTCAAAAAATAAAAACCTACTCTAAATATTAAAGTACCAAAATATTTTGATAGAGATAAAAGTCAAAATATTAATTTTTCAAAAATAGAAAATTTTTATTTTTTAAAAATTTTCTTTTATAATTTATATTTATTGTTTGGCTATTATTGATCATTTTTATAATGACATAAATCAAGAGATTTTGTTTTAGAATAAAAAAATTATTTTTCATTAAAGATTAAAAATTTTATTTTAATTACTATTCATGTTTAACATTGACTTATAATATCAAATGTATTTTTCAATAATAATTCTTTTATATCGACAAAATATCAACTTCATTTTGAATAATAATTTTTTCATAAATGCATTTCTTATAAAAATTATATTCTATCAAAAAATAACAAATCTTTAATTGCAAATATTTATTCCAGATAATTTTACAAATTTTAAATACTAATTATTGATTAATGCAAAAGGGAGAATATTTTAATTATTGATTTGATTTGCAGTAGTGTATTGAGGTTGAAAAAATGAAAAAAAAATTGCATATTGTAAAAGTTAATATCAATGAATAATCATCTATAAAAAATAATATTAAAATATATTAAATCTTAATTATATTTATATTTAATATTTCTATTAATTTATTGTTATGTAATTTTAATAAAATAAATAAAATATTACAAAATAATTAACATTCGTACATCACACAAACTAAAAATTAATAATTTTAAGATAAAAATTTTTAAGAATGTCATATCATTTTAAATTTTAAAATTTAAGAATACCGTAAAATTCACCGTCAACTAATATCTAAGTTGCATTAGAAGTTTATACAAATTAATAACTCGCTGAGGTTTATGAGTTTCATAATTGTGAATAATAACGCAAAAAATGAATGGAAATTAGCTGTTGGCCTTAGCCGCAGCTCCAAGCTGCAACCCAACCTTTATAAGACGCCACCCGTAAATTCTTTGTTTTATTTTAATTCTCTCATGCTTGAGGTTAAATAGTCAAACGGCGTTTCCTGACAAGGCTGTTATAATTTTACTTTTTCCCATTTTTAAAAAGTTCAAGGAGATTTTTTTAACTAATATTTTGATAACTAATGCCTCTCTTTTGTAATTAAATTTTGAAATATAAATATATATATATATATATATATATATATATATATATATGTATATATGTATGTTACTTTTCCATTCTTGTATTAAAAGTTGTAACTACAACCTTTTCTTTTAAATTTATAATTTTTTCATAAAAATTTCCAAGTGTTTAGTGCATAATATAAATTTAATCTATTATTAGTATAAATTAATTTTATATTACTATTTACTTATATATAATCATGTCAATAGAAAACTTTTAAAAGTCCCTTATTGCTCCTAAAAATTTTTAACTACTATTAACTTTTTCATGATGTGTTTGTGTCTCATTTAATGTTAGTATAAAATATTTTATACTAATCATAAATTAAATTTAAACTCTTTATTGTATGAGATTATAATTTTTTTTAATAAAATCTTCTATTATTTTCTAAAAAGTTTAAAATTTGATTTGTTATCAATATAAATTAAATTTATATTATCACTTATTTATATATTATGATTTAATAAAAAAAAATTTAACTCCTTCATTATTTTAAAAAAAATTAATTATTATTATTATTTAATAAAATATATTTTTTATTTATCAACAATATAAAATATTTTACATTAATATGGATCAAATTTTAACTCTTCATAAAATCTTGCAACTTTTTTATGAAAAAAATCCCAATACAAATAGTCATATTAATAATTTTTTTAACAATTTATTTTCTTTATCTATTGATAGTATTTATAATATGTATGAGAGAGTTCTTTTTATTCAATGTTTTAAATTCAAAGACCATATACTAATTAGGTTTATACTACTATATGATTTTAGTATAAGATTATACTCCTCAATTATTTTTTATATACTTCAATACAATTTTAATATATTTTATCAACACTTTCAATTTTCCCATAATATCTTACTTATATAATATTTATTTGTAATTATATTATAAAAATATTATTTAATAAATTTTAAATAAATTTTTTTAAGCTTTTTACCACTCGTATATCAAATATATTATATTTATTGATGTATATATTATTTGTTATAATTATAAAAATACTCTTTATTATGAAAAAACAAACGAAGGATGTATTACAGAATCGCCGTAACATAACGTAATGTGGACTTTAAATACAGAAAAAGATCATTAGTTATCAAATTATTATAATAATTCTTGTTAAAGACGTGAAAAAATAAAATTAGTAACTGCTTTAGAGAAATCATTTCGCTATTTAACCTAATCATGTAAAAAAAATGAAATTAGACATAAGAATTTACAGGTGGCGCTTAACGACGATGGCGTTGTAGCATGCGGATAGCAGCCAATTTTGGTCTGTAAGAAATATAATTACAACCGAAATGGTAAAATTTCGAACCTTCACAAGTAAGGAAAGAATAAAAGAGATAATAAAACCCAAACTTTATAAAGACTTCACCAGAAATGAAAACTTACTATCATTTTATTCTCAATTAATTTGAGTTAAATAAATGAATAAACCCCTTTTTTTTCCAATTTAATTTTTTTTCATGCGTTCTTATGAAATATTTTTTGTTAATTTCATTCCTCTAAATTAATAATTTATTCAATTTTATCTATCGGGAAAACTAATTTTTGTATGAACATTAAGTGAAAGAAGCAATCAAATAAATTAATATTTTAATGAAATAAAATCAACATAAAACATTTGGGGAGCACTGTGGTACCCCCAGGGGTTTCAAACCCTGGGTAGTGTGGCGTGATCTCATCCATTGGATGAGATTACCTAAGTCTTTAGTAATCTCATCCAATGGATGAGATTCTGCCACACCACCCAGGGTTTAGAAACCCTGGGGGCACCTTAGAATTCCCCAAAATATTTTATAGAAACAAAGTGAAAAAAGAAATTGAAATTTATCGGTAGTAAAATGGGGTTTTCTCTAAATGAAGAGACTCAATTTCAGAGGAACTCCAATATCTCTTCAACCCAACCAATGGGTTTCGGGTGGCCCAAACAAAGTTGGGTTGTGGTTTAGCACCAAAAATTGACTGGACTAATTATGATTAGCCCATCCCAATCCCTCCCCTCTGTTTCCCTCTAGGGCTCGGCGTGCAAAACCACGTCGCCTCCGTCTCGCCGCCCTCTTTCTAAGTTTAGGCGCATTCTACGATGCCACGAGTAAAAACCTGATTCTGGAACCATATAAAAGCTGTGTTTGATAAACAGCTTTTTGGATGACTGTTAACTGATTTGATCAAAATTAGCTGATTGACTTGGCAATCAGCTGATTTTGATTTTTGGTAACCCTTAAAAAGTTAAAATTGAAAATGCTGAGGGGGCAGCGTTTTCAATCAGCTAATTGGGAAAAATGATAAAAATACCCCTAATAAATATTCATATTTTTCATTTTGTCCTTTCTTAAAATTCTTAAAAAATTTAGTAATTATAAAAAGCATATTAATTTAATTTTAAAAAATATTTAATATATAATAATATATTATTTATAATATATATAATAAATTATAATAATTTTAAAAATTATTTAATAAATAAATATATAATATTATTGATAAAAACTATTTAATTTTAAAAATTATTTAATTTAAAATTATCTAATAATTTAATAATAAATTATAATAATATAATATTTATAAGAAAATTTAATATACTAACTAATATATAAAATTTAAAATATTAAAATAAAAAATATTCAAATAATTCATAAATATACTCATACCCTTATATGTCATTTTACATGCAAACAGTTAATTATAAACAGCTGATTTTACCAAACACTCTTATTCAAACAGCTAATGCAATCAGCTGATCAAATCAGGTAACACAATCAGTTATCAGCTAACAGCTAATTGAATCAGCTAACCATTATAACTATCAGCTGATTTGCCAAACCATGAAAAAATTAGAGTACAATTTCAGCCATGACGAGGAGTGCTGCGATCATCTAATAGTATACGGCAGATATTGGTGGAGATCGGTTGCATGCTATCACGAGTGGTGGAGAATTAGTCTGATTGTGGCAGAAGGAAGAACATATCCTATAAAACCCATGCAATAAAATTCATGATTATAGTAACTTGAGACCCTCGGATACTTACATTAGCAAGGATCTTAACAGAGAGAATAGAGTTACAAATACAATGAAAGAATAAGAAAGGTTCAGAATCATTTAGAAAATATATTTGATCATCTTTTTGGATATGGCTAAATACAATCTTCGTTAACTTAATTTTATCAACACTAACCATTTAATTAGGCTGATTTTTAGGTGCCAGGGATTTTATAACCACCTCACATGTTTTTTAAATAACAATCATTGTTAAATGATTTATTTTTAGGTCATTTATTGATCGGTTGACTTTTATTTATTGAATTGATTCTTAACAAGCCAATCACAAATTATAATCTATATTGACCCTATTTATTAAAAAGAGTGTTTTCACATCCTACGTGGATGTTACATATTTTTCTTTTTCTTTTAAATTTTGATAATTTCATTTGTAACCTTTAAATTGTCACTATTATTACATACATAACAAGTTTACTTTCACAGTTCTGTTTGAATCATATTAACTTGATAAATGAGTTCGGTGAAGTGGTGTTTTGGTCGAGCAAATAAATTGATGTGAGGTTGGGTTGTACAACTTAATCTTAAGGCATATCTATTTTAAATGAAAATGTTTATTGCTTTATAAGAATAGTTTGGATTTGTCATCTTATCTTAGTCTCGTGCATCTAAACTATAAATTATAGCCAGGTTTTATCATATAAAATTGTTACATTGATTGTTTAATAAATACAAGCAATAAGTCTTGACTTTCAAAAGCAAAAATTTTAAGTGTATTGCTTGCTTAAAACTTCTTTATGAAAACAACACTTGTAACAATGAGGTCCCTTTAGTGAAATTGCAGCCTAGACCATAGACCATCAGTTACATCATGTTTCTATGCTTGGTTTAGATAATTTTTCCTTGGAAACATTATTAGTAGGCATACTCTCTTTTTTTAGAGGTAATATACATATACAAAATACAACTACTTTCTAGTAATGTCATGATTAAGTATAAATTTGAAAGAATAAATACTAATATATTTTGTAATTTAGCAATTTTCTAAAAAAAATTTACAAATTTCTTAAGTTTTTCATAATGAAAATATTTTATCAATAAAATTATGAATTTTGTATTTTTTATTATATGTAAAATTTGTATAAAATTGTAACTTTTGTGAAAAAATACAAGATTACAAATTTTCAAATATCATAAATTATTAATGGCATTATTAAAAGATTTTAAATCATATTACATAATATTTCTCTATTTCTTTTTAATTGTCACTTTATTCTTATTTAATTGTCATCCCAGAAAATAAAAATGCATTTATGATCTTTCTTTTTTTTTCAAACATTACATTTATTATCATAATAAATGTTCAATAATTTTATATATCAATTAATTTTTATTAATTGATAAATTAACTTTATATATTGATCATTATTAACACTACTAATTTCTTTACTAATATTTACCACCAGTTAGCATCATTGCTATTGCCTTCTATTAAATATTATTGTTAATCACTATCTTTTACCGACTAATCCTATTAACACCATTTCCTAACATATATTGTTTGTAATCATTATCTATTACTTTTGATTAGGGTTGAGCATTAAACCTAAACTCACTTTAAACATAACAATTTGAACAAGTCAACTTATATTAAAACATGGACAGTTGTAGTCTTATATCCTAAAGAATTTTAAACTTTTGGTTGTGATCAGATGATACAATTGTAAACCGATTGCAGCCATAACCACTTGGGATAAAACTACTTATGTTATAAATGTTTATTTCTCATTATAAATGCATCAATAAGTTTTTGGCAAATGTGAGTAAAAATATATAAACACCTACCTTTGTAAAAGTAAAACTCAGTAAACATGTATAATGTTTACTGCCATTACGAATTTTAGTACTTGTGCTCAACTTTTATAATATAATATTATTTTATTATTTTAAATATTATTTAAACCTCTAAATAGAAAATTTGAAGTGAGCGAGTCATTCTTCCATGTTTAACCCCACTTTGACCACGTTTAAATATATCTATCCTTACTTTTGTTTTATTTTCTTTCTCTCTTCCCTCAAAATGGTTTCTTCTGGTTTTGCATGCAAGTTTCTTTAACAAATTGCATGTTGCAGATCAATAATTTGCTTTCAAAGCAAGAATTTTTCCTTAAAAATAGTTAATTTAGAACATGAATTTTCACTTGGAAATTTGCAACAAGTATTTGCAAATTTTTAGCAAGTACTTGCACATTTTCATGGGAAGAGTTTTTTATGTTTATAAGTAGATTTTTTATAAGTATATCTAACTTCTATATTTTTGCCTCTCTTTCTCTACAAATAAAAAATGGTGACTATAATTTCTCTTTTTATCTGAATGGATCCTTATTGTTTGATTATTTTGGATTTATAGAATACATAGTTAGTAGTGGGTGAATAATAAGTAAAATAAATGTAACTCAATCAGATTTCAAATTTGGTACAAACCAAAGTATAACTAACCAATACTCACCTTTATTGTTGATAGCTACTTGTTTCCCCACACAATTATTGGCTATTACTTGCCTCTATCTAACACCATTAACTTCCATATACCACATTAATCATCACTTACTAATTTATTATTGTTAATCGATTAATATTTTGAGGCTGACTTATGGAAATCTATTATAATTACTTATTTTTAATTAATTCTACCATTTGAAATCCTTTCTTCCTAAGGTTTTAAAAAACATTTTCCACTAAAAAAATAACACTCCTTACTTCTATTTCATAACACATCACTCATTACAATGTTAACGACCATTATTACCCTGTCATCTATCACGTTTAACCACCCATTTGAGATCATCCACCCTTTATCTCTATTAAGACCTTCATTACTACCACTGTTAACTACCATTACCATTATCCGGCACCTATCCTATTATCATTTTCTATTGTAACTATTAATATAAATTTATTATGATTTCTAAAAAAGTAAATACAATATTTAATCTCTCATTTATAAAGATGGTAATTATTAAATTCTTCAGATTTTATAACTAATATTATTAATCTTTTATTTTTATATTTGTTATAATTATTTGTCTCTCTCTTTACTTGTGATGCTAAAATAAATGAATTATTGATTTGAATTGATAAATTTTACCTAAACATTATCAAATATATGGTTGGTTTTTAATTATTTTTTTACCATTTATTTTAATACTGTTAGTGAAGAGAGGGATAAATAATTATAACAAATATAAGAATAAGGAACTAATAATATTAATAGTCACCGCCTTCATAAATGAGAGACTAAACAATATATTTATTCATTTTCAAAAGTTTATTATAGTTTTTGAAATTGTATAATAGCTTTAATAATATATTAATGCAATTTTGTTATAATTAATTACCCATTATTCATTTTTACATATTAGACTTGTATATGAGTTAAGCAACTCCCTAAATTCAAAATGTTTAGTTCGAAAAAATATGGAGTTTGAATTTTTTTTATGACCTAAATATTTATTAAACTTTTTTCCTTATAATCTGATTAATATTCGGGCCGAGCATGATACTTATTTTGACCAATATAATTATATATTTAAAAAATAGTTATATATAATTATTTTTAATATAAAATTAATTAATTTAATATATTTAAATATTTTATTATATATTTAAATTTGTATTTTTAATAAAAATTAATTTTTATTTAAAATAAATAATAAGAATATAAGTAATCAAGCTTTTGGATTAAATTTCAAATCAGTATAATTTTAATCAAGTTGGTTAGGTCAAATTTTTTAAAAACTAAACAAACCAAATTCTAACCTTTATATTTTATGTAATTATATATAAAATGTTCGACTCAAAACGTGACAACCCAACCTATATACATCTTTGATATAGATGAGGTAATGAATAAGAAAATGAATTATAAATGTTTAATTGAAATTTTTTAATTTTTATTAATTTTGAAAAATAATTAAAGGTAATTAATTGATTTTTAGATACTTGATCTTGTTTTAAAATAGTATTTTTATTTTTAAATTTAATCTTATAAGCTAAAGAATTAAATTAACGTACATTGCGTTGGATTGAGGCTACTCCTGACTCACTCATAAATAGGCCATCACTTTCTTGCACACAATTTTATAAAATCAACTCCTATAATAAATTTAAAAATATTAACTTCTAAATAGAGTATAATTTTTTTATGCAATTACATATTTTAAAATAAGAATATAAATTAAAGATTAAATTTTTTCATAACTTTAAGTTATAAGACATAAGTTTAAACATTAATGTAAATATTAATTTTCTTTAAAATTTAATATATAAAATATAATATCATCCAAAATTGTTATGGATATTAACAATTATAAATATTAAATTCTTTCATTTTAAATTTTATAATATTATAAATAAAATTTTGTTTCTACGAATTATAAATTTTCTACTGAATTTTTATAATGTTATGAAATCTATGATGGTTTTGCCAAATTACCAAAAAGGACATTAAAATACATATAATTATATATCAATTAAAATTACTAATTTCCCTAATTTTTATATTTTTATTTGCAAATATATATAGTATTATTTAATATATATACATATATATATTCTTATCTGATAAATATTTGTTATTTATTTGAACTATTTTTCATAAATAAGAACACTTGAATTTTTTAATATCTAAAATAAGGTTTGTAATTATTTTGGTATTTCATTAATTCAAATAAAAATATGAATAATTAAATTATAAAAATTTCTAAAGTTATTTATAAATTCAAATACAGATACATAAGAGTAAAGAAATGAGGTTAATAAGTGTATAAATTTTAATATTTCTTTATTAAAAAAGAAGCTACTTTAAATAACTTATTTTGTAATTGGGATTATTACATATAATTGATTATCGACAAATTTTAAAAATGTAATCAAATATTTCTATAAAAATAATAATCAATTATTTGAGTTATAATTGCTAATCATAATCATAATTTTTATAAATTCTATCAAACAAGTGCTAATCGTAAATTTTATAAGTTCGATCAAACAAACACTTAGTAGCGTTAAGCCTTTTTTAATATTTCTCAAATAATTAATGTAACTTTTATATTTGAAAATAACTAAGCAATTTTTTTGCCATAACTATAATTTGAACAGTTCATTTAGGAATAATATATACTAATTATTTGAGAATTGTAGGTCACTAATAACGTCACCTATTCTCAGTATATTTTTCGATTACCAAGCATGAGGTTGAGATTTGAATTTTCTTCCTACTATTTTTTCATTTAGGTGTTTTTGGCATTCTCTATTAGTGATAGCAAATGTATCTATTGAGAAATCCTTAAAATGTGTCTATCCAAATGTCTAGATAAACTAAAAATATATATATATCGTGTATTTTCAAAAATTATAATCGACACTGATTCGTACACTATTACAAATTAATTGAAAAAATTAAAATGATTGTCTTGTTTAAATTATTTAAAAATATTATTATATTTACAAATAAGAATAAAGCTATTTATACTTCCATTTACTCTACTTTCTACATTGCGAAGAAATGGTTTTTGAACTTACGAAAAAAATGAGGTAAGTTAGTTTACATTTCTATGAAAAAGAGACCGGGAGGAAAGCGAGGGAGGAAAATTATAAGTATGATTACTCTTAAAATAATTTCATGTATTGTATTTAGAATTATGTGCATGGACATATAATTCATTGCATTATTTTATATTTAAAAATAACTTTATATTATAATTTTGATATCATGAAGATATTTGTGAAATTCAAATAGCAAAATTGATTTCAAATTTAAAATATTTTCATGCGAGGATTGAAATATATATTAAATTTATATCATATTTGTATATTAATAAAGTGTTGTGTTAATTTTTTAGATTTATTTATTTTAAATAAAATAATATGTTGTATATTAAATTTCATTGAAAATGATAAGATTTTATTTGACATTTGAAAAATAACAAGACGGAAATTTTGGCAAAATATGAATTAAATTAATTTAATTTATTTTCTAATATTTAAACTTTAAATTATTTTCATAATTTATACATTAAATAAAAAATAAAATAATACATTATTCCATAATTGCATTTCAATTAATAAAATATAAATTAAATAAAAAAAGGGTAGAGATTTGGGCTGGTTCTTCAATGTGACCCAACAGCCCAATGCCTATTTGCAGGGAACTCCAACATTCCAACGTGGAAGTTAATAATGCAACCGGCGGTCCAATACGGAAGCTGGCATAGCAACCAAATAATGGGCCTCACTAAGCGTATCTTTGCACAATACATTTTTTTTTTTTTTTGTGGTGATCAATTAAATTTGGATCAAAATAGGGTTTTGGAACCTCAGGTTTTTTTTGTAAGACACTGTAAAGCACACCCAGCCTAAGCTTGTTGAATTGAAATTCATGTCATAAAGCTTCCAGCTTCTTCATCTGTAACTCAGGACTCTTGGCAACAAAGTTGAAAGCTTGTAGAACTACAGAACATGATTAGAGGAGGTAAAAACTACGTGTCTTCTCCTCCAGCGTTTTCAAACGATGGAAACCGGCTTCTGGTTTGCACAGGCAACACTGTTTCCATCTTCAGTACTTCAACTGGGTTACAGGTTTCATTCATCTTTATACATACATACTATTGATTCATAAAAACTATTCAATCCTTAATTTTTACTTTTTTTATTTTTATTTTTTACTTAGATAACGGCATTGAAGGCCATACAGCGCCTGTGACTTCGGTTACCGTGGTTCCGGCTTCAAATCCAATTAATACGTTTCTATGCTATTGTTGGACGGCTTCCATTGATGGGACTATTCGATATTGGGATTTCTCGGTTCCGGAGTTATTAAAAACAGTTGATGTTCACTTGCCTGTTTTTGCTATGGTAAGATTGTCATGGTCTCCGGTGGTTGTCTGAGTTCAAATTTTGTTTTCGTAGGGTTTACTGTATAAAGTGCAAAATACCTTTTAGAGCGTAAAATGTAACATTATAACTGTTGATGGGTTATATATATATATATATATATCACAATGGCTTAGAATTTAATGTATAATAAGCAACACAAAAGTAATTTTTAAATTTGTAATGATCTACTCTTTTGATTTTCTTATTAATGGTTATGATGTTGTACTTTACTCTCTTAAGGTGTCTTGCTGGTTTTGCATTTTAGAGAAGCCTAATCCACAATCCACAAATTTGTAAAATTTTAGTGGTTATTAGATGACACTAACACGATGGTTATGATGTTATACTTTACTCTGTTAAGTTTGTTTTGCTGGTTTTGCATTTTAGAGAAGCCAAATCCACAAATTTGTGATTTAGAAAATTTCAGTGGTTATTTGACGACAGAAACACAAGTAGGAACTTTCAGTGGTTATTAGGTGACAGAAACACGATGCCTCTGTGAATAGTTTCATGTACTTGGTACTGTGGGTGGAAGCAGTGTCTCATTTACTTGTTTTAATGTCATTTTGGTACAAATCCTGTTATTTTCACTGATAATTTATCCTGTTATGAACTATTGTTTTATGGATTACTAGAATAAGGTGATAAATGATTTTATTATCTAATAAATTTATTCCTTTAGGTGATACCTTCACTATTATGCCAGCAAGAAGAGAACCATGCAAAGACACCTAATATATTTGCTTATGTGTCTGTTCAAGATAAAACTGAGCATGACAACCGACCCAAATCTCTGCGAGGACAGATCAGGAAGTGTAATTTGACAAACTCTCGGATGGGTAGCAAGCAAATTTTGAAAGAGGTAAACTTTGACGAAATGTTACGTGTTTATTTTCTTGAAATTTTTACGATTTCAAAGTTGTTAATATTCTATGCGCTGGGAATTAGAAAAAAATTTCTTCAAATGCACAAGAAATGCTACACAATCATTCCTCCTACTAGTAAAAAGTGATATTTTATTGGATAAGGCTTGAAGCTGAGGTTATATGAATTGAAATTGTTGGTTTAGGCCTTGATGCCTTTTAGAACTTCTAACACATCCTTTTTGAGGGAAACAGATGGGATTCTACTAGCATTTGATTCCATCTCTGCTTGATGCAATCAGAAAAGAATTTCTCGTAGACAAAGTTGGATAGTTGAAGTTATAAATGAGCAAGTTGCCAAGTTGGTTAGGTACATCTTTAGTTCAAACTTGGGCACAATGGTAATAAATAAGTTCAGGCTTTTATTATTGTATAATAATTTGAAAAGGAAGGAACATAAGCATTATAATGATGAGCATGTGTAAAGTTCTATGTCTGCTTCTTGAAAGGGATACTTACTTCGAATCATTTTAATTTGATGTAATTTTCATACTAGCCATCTTAAGATGTTATTAATTTTTTGGAGAATGTAAGTTATTTATTTTTAGTTATTATTGTTTTCATTGCGTTGCTCGCTTTTTGCAGACCAAACAACCAGAGACATTAACCATTAGTCCTTCAGGAAAATATATGGGGATAAAAGAGAAGCGCAAGCTTCATATATGGAAAGTTCCTATGACAGATTCTGTTTCAAATATCATGAAAAAAATAACCCTGCATCATACAAAGACCTTGACAGTACTTGTGTTCCATCCAACAGAGAGAATTGTTGCTGCAGGTGATGTAACTGGAAGAATTTTAATTTGGAGAGGATTTGGCACTCGAAAGTTTCTTGCCAGTAGTGAGCCAGTAAATGGTAGAGTAATGAATGATGAAGAAGAAAGACCTGGAGTAAGAGATAATGATGATGCTGAATCATGCTCCACATGGCATTGGCACCCTGCTGCAGTGAGGATTCTCTCTTTCTCTTCAGATGGGGCATACTTGTATTCAGGTAAGTGTATACATATTTCAGTGTTGAGAAGCAACAGTTTAGAATTTGTTGCACGCAATAATAATTATGGAAAAAGCTAAGTCCTTTTCTATGTGGAATTGGTGACTCAAGCCTATTAGGCAGTTTTGGAACTGTGATCTTCTGGCTGATGGCCCAAACATTTGCCATCAGGCAATATATATGTCTTACTAAATTGGCTCTAAGGTTGGATCTCCTCCTGAAACTGTTTTGAGTATTGAGTATATCTTAAATGCTTGGTGGCAATTGAGTCTTTTTTCAAAATTAGCTGCAACTATGCTAGATGATGAGTGATGACTGAATTCTCTTAAGTGCTGTTGTACGCTCGTCTATCATAATAATATTAATTTGTGTTTTAATTTGTTTTAAATTAGGTGGGAAGGAAGGTGTTCTTGTGGTCTGGCAGGTTGACACAGGAAAGAAGAAATTCTTACCAAGAATCGGATCTCCACTTTTATATTTCATACATTCTCCAGATCCTTCACTTTCCTCTGTATGTGAAACTTAAGACATCTCCAGTTCTTTCATTAATTGAAATTAGCTAATGTTTATACCAGTTTACTAATTGAGGGCCTTCAGATTTCTTGTGCTGATAACCAAATTCACTTACTGAAGATGCCTTCAATGGAAATATTGAAGTCTATTTCAGGGATCAAGGTTAGTTCTATGGTTTTCCTGTGCTTATCCTTGTTTCTTGACACATTAAGTTGCTCCTAACCTTATTCTTCAATCCTGATGCGTTGGGAACCTTACAATGTTTATACCAGACTATGTATGTATGTTTAAAAATTAATAGTTTCTGGGCTAATTATTTAAACAACTATTTGATTTTATTTTACTATAAAGTACATTTAGAACCTTCTTTTATTAATTCATTATATACATCAATTAGTTTTTGGACTTTTATGACAAGAAGTGAAACCAAAAGAATTGCACTTATTTTATTTTATTTTTAATTACATAGAGGCATAAATATATTTTCCACTGGCTTTTACATTATGTATAGAATGAAATATTCCTGAGCTTGATAATACTTTACACTTTATCTTTCAGCCTCCTTTGTCTTCTGAAGAAATTTGTGAGGGTCTTTCTAGCAAAGCCGCCTTTGACTCCTCTGCTGGTTTGGTTGCTGTACAAACAGAGAACTACAGCATCCAATTATACAGCTTGTTTGCTGACCGTGGAGTGTATGAGGTAACAATGCTCTGTGGCTGCATTTCGTTCAAGTTTGCCATATTTGAAATTTCTTGAAATGGGCTTTTAGCTCTCATATCGGCATGGCAGATCAACTCCTCTCTTTCCATCTATTCAATGAGGAAGAGTATCACTTTTATTAGACCTTTTTTGGTTGTATAAAAAATACCTTTTTGAGCATCTTTCTCTTGACACCCCACCCTTTACAAAAAAAATGGAAAATCATCACTACCATCAAGAATGTTATGATTATAATCACTCTTGGGGTGTTATGGGCCTTCAACGGCATACTAGAAGCAAGCATATAGATGCATATGATGTTGAGATATTCTGCTTTGCAGGTTCAAGTCTGTGAAAGAAATCATCAACCAGGTGATGAGGTCACGGTAGGTGAAGTTATCTGTAATTTTATTTATTTTGACATGATTATATCTTACTTAAATGTATCCTCACCATTTTGTCTCAAGTAGTAATTTGATTGGTGATTGAATTACCTTGAAATGTGGCTAAAGGTGTTTGTGACCTTGGTGGAGCTCTCCCTTGATGGTTCTATGATGGTTACTGTTGAAGTTAAGCTTCCTGAGGATGAAATAGGAGGTCTTGTCTGTCTGAAATTTTGGGAATTGGATTCAGAGAGCAAAAAATTTTTAATGTCCACCCTTATTTATGAGCCTCACAGGTTTGTCCCTTGAGTCATTACAGCAACAGAAGTGTAAAATGTTATGACACTATCAAATAGTTATCTGTTTGTTTATTATCTTTAAAAACAGTTTTCTGTTTTTTTATTTTTAAAAACAGAAGAACCTGTTTGGGAATCTCTTTTCAGAAACTATTTTTAAAAACTGTTCTTCAAATATGTAATTTAAAAACAGGAAAATAGAAATAATTTTTAGATATTTTCTAAACTTGTTTTCTTATTCTGAATGTTAGTTTTATAATTAAATGAAATATTTCCTTATTTGTAATACTTACCTCATTCTATTTTTTATATTTTTTAAAACTGTTCTCAAAATCTATTTTTAAAAACTTTTTTTTTTGTTTTCAAAAACAAATTTTGAGTACAGTTTTTAAAAATACAAAAACAAAAACATATCCAAACATATTTTATTTCTGGTTTGAGAATGTTATAATAGCAATTCCACAAGTTATAGAATGACAGGTGTTATTTAGATGTTCAGCATTGTGGTTGGTTGTTGTACTATTTGTGAACTGGGACAATTAAAGAATCATATCTTTCTTTGTCAAACTGAGAAGTGGATTTGTAGTGTATTTTATTGGGAAGTAGAGAATGGTGATGAGACTATCTGCTACTTGCTGACAGGGATGCTCACATTTCTGCTATTGCTTTCCATCCTACCCGAAAAATGGCTGTCACATCATCTTATGGTGGAGATTTCAAAGTATAATTTGGCTAAAAAAATTTTATTTTGGGAGTTGAAGAGTTCGCTTTGGTCAAAATTACATATTTCTCTTCATGTTTCAGGTATGGGTTTGCAAGGATGAAAATCAACCAAAGGGGCAGATGCTTCAGAATTCTGGTTGGATGTGCCATGCTGTAGGGTCATACAAGTATGACCCTCCTTTAATATTAACTGCTTTTAGGCTATACATGGTTGCATGATTTTGAATGTTAACTTGTAGCATTTTTTTTTAAAAAAGATCATTGCTCTTGTAGTTTTTATTTCATGGCCGTCTAAACTTACTAACTTCAGTTCCCAACTTCTTGTCCCCCCCCCCCCCCCCCCCGCTACCTTTGTTTGTTTATATTGAGAGCATAACCTTATATTTTTTGGTTTAGTTAGTTGTCACCCTTTGCAGCACTTCAATGTTATGGTTTATGCATTAGAACAACATTACTTAGTCTCTAGCAGAGCAAAACAAGAGAAAATCAAGAGAGGAAGATAATAAAAGGCTAATAGCTTATATAAGGTGATCATATGAATAGTTTATGGTGTTCTTATTGTCTCATACAATATCATTTCATTTGCAGAAACAAACCAATGAGAGCTGCCACTTTTTCCCCTGATGGTTCCGTTCTAGCAGTTGCAGCAGAAACTGTTATCACATTGTGGGACCCTGATAAGAATGAACTTGTAGCTGTTTTAGGAGAGAGTCTGATGGTAATTTCCTCTTATCCATATGTTTATGTTTTTTCATCATCAGAAGTTTTATATTTTGAATGCCTGATTGATGTTAACAAACAAGACATGGTTGGTCCTATGCCAACTTGTTGGTTGAGGGTTTAAGAGAATGTGCCGGTACCCATGTATACTGTCACTAAGTCATGAGGGTTGCATAAAAATTGTAAGCCTGTATTAGAAATTTAATAGTTAATCCACACTATACTTTACAATCACATGGTTATAAATATAATAGTGAAAGGCTTGTCTTAGATCACAAATTGAGGATAGAGAAGATACTAAAAGAATAATAACCACATGAATATATTATGATGCAATTTTCTCCTTCTTCCCTGCCTCCTTTCACTTCTAACAGTTAACCCACACCACACAATGACATGGTTATAATAGTAAAAGGCTTTTCTTCGATCACAAACTGAGGATAGAGAAGATACTAAAAGAATGATAACCACATGAAAAATTTTCCCAGTTGTATACTATCCTTTGATGCAATTTTCTCCTTCTTCCCTGCCTCCTTTTGCTTTGATATTTAATATGACATTGCTTATGGATGCTGTAGTGAAGATGCACTAATGACAGTTCCTCCCTACCTATATCCCTGTCCCCATTTTCTTACTTTTAGTTGTGTTTCTTTTTTCCAGCCAATTACGAACCTCAACTTTGTTGGAAAATCAGAATGTCTTTTGTCTGTGTCACATGGTTCTGATCCACAGCTTTCTGTTTGGAGTATGTCAAAGTTAGCTGCATCTTGGTCCTATAAGCTTCAAGTAGAAGGTTTGAGAGATTTCTTTTTATGAAATCCTGTTTTTCCAACATGTCCTTTTCATGGTGAATTTAATCATGCCCCATGTAATCAATATTTCTGCAACTGCAATATAATGTATTTGATTCAACCTGTCTTCTTCCAATCACTAGAACACATGCAATGTTGATGATGCCTGCTTCTGTTTTTGCTGTATCACCAGTTCTCAACATCTGTTTCAAGGCGTGGTATATCTGACACAATGCTGATGTATATTTTTGCAGCTGTCTCCTGTGCAACAGATTTAATATCATTTGCTATTCTTGCTCTCCTTCCTGAATCGAATGAACTTACATTTCAAGGAGAGGGATTAATCTTATTATTCACTGTAACAGACCCTATCCCTGTGGCCTCCTGGTCAGTAACAAAGGTATAGTTTGATCGAAACTTCCTTGTTTTCCTAGAGAGTATGCCAACTTTAGAGTAGCAATTGAACTATTAATTCAGACAATAATGGGTTTACAATGCACATTGCTAGCTCTTACGAAGCTGTTATACATCCCTGTCACAAGGAAGAGCAATGTGGCAATGACTTTTTTGCTGTGTTCTTTATTTCTTCAACTTGCTCTGACTGCATGGTATTTCCTTTTAATCTTTAAGAATTAAGCACCACATGAGTAAAGTAGCCTAAGTTAGTTCATACTGGATGGCCCTAATATAATACTGGATATCAAAACTTTACAACATCTGGCTGTTTTCATTTTTTAACCTGAATTTTTCTTACATTCAGGCTAGAGGAGGAGGGCTTGCATTTCTCAAAGCAGATCTGTTTCCCTCGGAATTAGGGGTATTTGATGGTAGACGACCACCAATGCTGCTTGTGTATATTAATGGAGATCATGAATATGTCATCTTCGATCCATTGTGCAAAGAAGCTCGTGAGCTCAGCATGACCGGGCGGAATGATCTTGTTACCCTTGAAGAAACAAGTAAGATTATTCACTCCCTTAAGATCTGAAACAAAAATCTTGCCGTAAAATTACTTGGAAGATAAAACTGTTTACCTTTCTTCTGCCCGATTTATAAGTTTACGTGTTTGAAATTTAGTTTTCAATGTACCTCTTCTTTCCATTATTTCAGGACAATTTGGATACAAGTCTATTTATGGGGAGTTGCCAGAGTTCGACTTGAAAAGAAGCAAGACTTCATTGGTTGCTTCTGCTCCATCAGAGCGGCCTTGGGAGACCCTATTTAGTGGATCGTCACATACTCTGCCACCCCTCACCAAGTTGTGTTCAGAGTTTTTGGAGTCTCTGCTGGAGAAGAGGACTGCCGTCGTAGAGTGACTTACTCCATGGAGTTCAATGGTATTTATCTTATTGTTTGTCTGTTGAAACAACTTCCTGCCATTATATGAGGATGGACTGGGTTTAATAGTTGAGGTAGGTGTGTGGTCCATTATTGAGTCATGATATGGCTTACGGATCACATTCTTTGGGTGGTTAGGGATAGCTAGAGCGGCTTTATAGACAATACCAACATTTTTGAGATATAAGTTTTATGTTAGTTGGTAATCAGGCATTCCATGTATCACACTATGTGAACAGAAGTCTTTCAAGTTGGCTAATGTGGGACGGTAGGAAGAGATGGGAAGAAATCTCATCTTAAATTTACAACCCTTAGCTGGATTGCTTGAAATGTGGTAGAGGGGTTTCTTTTATTATTATTACTATTTCAAAATTAACCTTTTGTGGTTCTTCTAGTTGTATTATCTTTAATAACAATGCAGAGTTTTATTGACTGTCATGTTTTTGGTATTATTGGCTTCAGAATCCTTTTATGGGATGCCACTCAATTTTGTATGAAACTGTCAGGGGAACGGTTACAAAAGCTCCAGCACTTTATATGTAATAGTATGGTATTATGAATTTATAAAGCACTGAAGTAGTTTTTTGTGTTCATTCTTCTTTGTAGCTTTCTCATCCCCCCCCCCCCCCAAAAAAAAAAAAAAAAGATTGATCATAGGCGGCCAGTTACAGTTATGAGGCCACCCCAATCAATGCTTGAGCATTTGTCAACATCGCGCATGCTTCCCAGAAAGGCCAAAAGTTTTCATGAGTTTAGGTGGTTTGTCATTGTACCTATAGAATTCTGAAACTCAGGATGATATGGTGAAATTATTTAATTACAATTATTTATTTTTTAATAATATGATTGAACACTTTTAATTTAATGATTTTGAAAATTATCATATTACTCTAGATTTTAAAATTCTTAGAATGCCATAAAATTTACTGTGAAATGAAAGATACTGACAGCATAGTTCTTTACACTATTCAAATATTATTCGAATCAAACTAGACTCGGCTGTTCAAAAATAGATAGGATTAATTTGTAGTACATTTAAGGCTATGTGAGGATGATGCAAGTAAAAGAAAATCATGGCATTTGTAGTATGTATGGGCATGGGACTGATGGCTGAGTAATGTGTCTACAGTAGAAACCAGGAGCATGAACAGTAACAAATGTGGCTATGGTGGGAGCAATGGCATTTGATGAATCGAATAGGTGTTTGGAAAAGGCCAATGACATTCTTTGCTTCTATGTGCCTTTGCCACGATCAATTATATTGAAAGGGTAAAGTGTTAAAATACAACAAGTTCACCTTAAATTGAGTATATATATCATTTATTCCCTAAATTTTCTGAACTTCACCATTAATGCAAATATTTTTAAAAGTGTGTATTTTACTTCGACAGTTTGTTTTTTAAAAAAAGGAACGTCTTTTAAGATATTAACTCATTTATTTATAATTATAATTTGTAATTCACAAAATATCATAAAAAATGTTATATGTTTTGAATGCTACATGTGTAAGTGAGATTTGAATAGGTATCATAAGTTTGTGTTCCTAGTATGTCAAAATTGAGTTATTCAGCTTAATTTTGATCTTGAACCTCGAGCTTACTTTGCTCCTATCCCTTTGCTTGGACATGTACAGAATTTGTGACCGGCGAATGCTTTGTGTTACTGCAATCTTATTAAAGATATAGTCCAGTTCATACTTAATTCCAAAGTTATTTCAAATAGCAATAAATCTTTATACATTTCACTAACATATTACCTCACTCTAATGAATTTAAGATTTGTTCTTTCCTTAAATGAAATAATGCTTTATTATAATAAGTGATTTTAAAATTTTCCTTCCTAAGGTACATAATTGGCCCTATATTAGCCACACACAGGTTTTGTTTCGACAATAAATAAATTAATTTATAAATTATTGATTTGATCGTTAATAAGTTATAAGTTATCATTTAAAGATGTTTTATGCACTTATTAAGAACAAATAAGTTTTAATTTAATAAATTACTTTAAGTAGTTTATTAAACCCTAAATCTTAATTTAATAAGTTACTTTAAGTAGTTAATAAGTTATTATCTCTTCAAAAAATTTTCAAATTTATTTTTATTCTTTTTATTAATTTATAACCCATATCCTTTATAATATAAATGTAAATAGTTTTTTTTATAAAATATAATTAATTTAATTTTAATATAATCATATCTTAATTTTAAAATATAAATATATAAAAATATGTATATAAATAAATATGTAATGTTATAAATATAATTATGTAATTATAATTATATTATAAATAATAAAATAAATATTATGTAAATAAATAAATATATAAATTCATAAAATATAATTAATTAAATATTAAATATTATATTTTTATTTTTAAACATATTAATTATATTAATATAATTTTATATTTAGATAAATAAGAATTATTTTAATTACATATATTTTTATTAATATATTTTTCACATCATTTTATAGTTTTAATTAGTTTAATAATTAATTTTGTAAAATATTTCTTAATTTTCAGCTCACTAATAACTAAGTTATCAGTTAATTTATTAGTTATTATTATTGATTATTTGTGCAAAATAGAGCTAAACATTAATACAAGGAAAAAATATAGAAAACTTGTAACGAAATACCTAACCTCTGTTTTGATAAATGTAGGATTTTGTTTTCCTAATGACTGCGAACCTCTTATCATTCCATTGCATTTATTTTAGAGCCATAAAAATAATAAAATCAATATTCTTAAGCAAATTAAAACAGTAAAAAAAAATGCCAAAGTCGTATACTCTGTCAACTACGACTACCCTTCATTAAGTTAAACACAAAAATATCATATTCAATCTAAGTCTCCTATTCATTTCAAGATAGAAATTTTATAAAATATAGTTATAAAATATTAAAAAAATATTTTCTTTATTTAGTATTAAATATAAAAAATTTCAAAAAAAATAACATCCTTTACTTTAAAAAAAATTACTTTGTTTCATTATTATAATCGTAAATATGTCAATTTTTTAATTATAAATGTAAGTGATATGTTAGTCTTTTATCAAATATATATGTAAATAATATTTTTTATAAAAATATTTTTTAATAAAAGAAACGAAACATAAATAATTCTGATATTTATTTACCAGTGTGTTTTCTTTGCAGTTGCACCACAAATGTTTCTTTTCTTACATGTTAAATAACCATAAATTCAATAGTATGAAAACTGAGATTTTGAATATTTTCCTTGACATATTCAGAGAATAGTTCAACTACTAAAACATATCATATAATGCAACCTTTTTATAATCAAAACTACTTTGAAGTTAATATATTTGCCGTCCAAAAAGCCATCTCCTTTGTCAACAACTATTCTCTTTAAAGTTCTTCGAAGTTAAATAATATATACAAATACATAGCATTTTGATAATGCAATTTTTTTATAATCAAAACTATTTTGAAGTAAATATATTTGCCGTCCAAAAAGCCATCTACTTTGTCAACCACTATTATCTTCGAAGTTCTTTACATATACAGAAGTTAAATAATATATACAAATACATAGCATTTTGTGACTGAACTGACCATATTTATATAAAATAATACATTATGGCCATAGAAATTTATACAGTTGCAATCGAATCTCTGTCCCGAAGATGCTCAGATATGTTGCCTTAAGATACCCGTAAACTGTTTTTGGACCACCGTTTTATATTTAATGTCTAATTGTGATGTTCATTGAACCTGATGTACCAATCACACTAGTTTTAACACTTAGTGGTTGAGAACTAAATTTTATAAGTTCAGTTTTCAAATTTCATCGAAAACAGGGGAGATGGGTGCATGAAAAGAGCAAAAGATATTTTTCATAAATGTGAGATTAATATGATGCATTTCTTTCTGCACTGATTTTCGTTATAACCTAAAAGCTCTATCATAAAATCATAAGATTTTTTTGAAAAATTTGGAAGATACCGTCTCAGAAAGCAAATCCCGGAAACAAAACTGTTTAGTTTTGTAAATTAACCAAAAGCATAATAGTGTAAGTTTACATAACAAGAACGATGGGTCAAGCATCTTGACTTTTGAACCCTGCACTGAATCAATAGGAAAACGAGCACATGTGAACCTCCAATTGGGAGACTATGATGCACTGCTCGGACAAAAATGTACTGATATATTCTTAAATTTGTTTGTATATCGAATTTATTTTTCCTTAGAGTCTTATTTAGCATGTTATATAATAATATATCGACCATAAAATTTAAAAGGCCATAAATTTTTGGTTAATGATAATCAATATTATATGCATTTAATACATGACAGCTCTGCTGGGCCTTCCTAATTCCTATGCCAACTTGCATGACAGCCGCTGCATCCACGGAAATCTGTCTATTTCACGAACCCTTCCTCTGCCGATAATTATTGGCTAACCATGGCAATCTTTAAGACAATACAACATCAAATAATGTGAAAAAACTGTGTTCTTTGGCTGGCCCTGTTTCTAGACTCAGTTTCATTTCACTGCTTCCAATTGATGTAAGTGATTTAACGTGCACCCTGGTTTAAAATTATATAATTATACAAGAGGGCTGTGAAATTAAAAAAGAACTACGTACTGGAGATCACTAGATCAAGGTGAAAATTGCAATCTAATCAATGAGGTTTTGTGCTCTTGAAGTACCAAAAAAGGTTCCATTAAGTTGTTAGAAAGTAGGTTTGAAATTACTATAGTACAGAGAACATATGACTAAATTTGAAAACTTTTTCTGTTCAATCTCAAAATGTTGCATATATATATATATATTAAAAAAGAAAAAAGAATGTAACAAAAATTCAATTGTGACCAATATTCACTTCATACTGCCTTGTTTCATAGAAAATAAAAATTTATTATTAGACTATGTTATGCTCAACTAGAGATATTTTGCTTTAATTCATGAAGGGAAGAAAAACTATTTACATTATAAAATTTTCCTGTAATTATTTTAATTTGAAAAAAAAATTGGATAAATTTAACATATAACTATGAAGCCTACCGGATCTCTCTTCTTGAAAAGATATGATAGTTAGGGGTGGAAATAGATCAAATGACTTATTATGAATTTAAGACCTAATCTAGTTTAGATTTTTTGGCTAAATAGATTAGATAAAGTTAAAATTGATAAATAAGTCTATTTATATAAATAAGTTAAACTTCTTTTAGAACTTAATTCATAAGACTATCACACTTACTTATTTAATAATTAATATATTTATATAAAATATAACATAATGTAACAACATATATAATTATTCATTTATCAAGTATAAATATATGATATTAACATAATTTGAATATGTATAATTATAAATATGAACCTAATTAATTTACTTTAATATTTATTTATATGAATAGGCTTTTAAGTAAATTAATAGGTCAAATCAAACTTATGAGAGAAGTCAAGTCAAACTTAAATTTTAGCTTTACTTAAGTTAAGTTCATGCTAATAATTTATAAAGTAAACCCTACTTATTTAAGTTAAGTTGTAACCTAATATAATTTATTTCCACCTTTTGAAGTAACATTTTTAGACTTACGTCCATAAATACACATTTACTTACACATACTGTATAAATTCAAAGAATTATCCACCTATTTGTCGATGAGATTAGTTCAAGATAATTCCATCACTGCAACTACAAATATATCTTTAAAATTAAAGATGATGACAAGAGTTTCTTAAAAAAATCATGGCCATCAACATGAAAAATGTCCCCAGTGTTCCTAATTTGCAACCAAAACCCCATTTCAATCATGCATGCGCCTTCCAGCAGTAGTCCCACCATCTAGAAAAAATTGCCTTTACTTGTTGCCATTTGGACACATCGATGTCTTCCAACTGTTCGACAGATCAAATTCATCGGCTGATGATGTTTGCACCAGAACAATTTTTCATATTCCCATTGTCAATTTCCTTTCCCTGAAAACTTTTTCAGTTATTGCAATCAACCAGAACAATATATGGCGCAGAACAAGCAAACAAAACATGGGTTGCTGCCGACATAGCCAAAATCCTTCATTAATTAAAAATCAAAATATTTCACATCCACAAAAAAGCACTCTATATTATAGAGAGAGATTGATGATTATCTGATGTTATATGTATATACATATGTGGTTGGAAAAGTGATGCCTAACTCCATACTTCTAAAACTTATGTACTTGCAATGGAGTCAGGTAGAGATACTGAGAAGGAACTGTCATATTCACATTCCAGATCCTCAAAACCCCAGAACTCCTCTTCTTGCTCTTCATCTTTCTCTGGCATTTTCCATTTTTCTTTGTCTATTTCTCCTTCCTCCATTACTTCTAGTACCTGAAAATTCAAAAAATAAAAGTAAAATATAAATAAAAAATTTATGAATAAAGATACAAGCATATGACCTTTTCAAAGTACATTGTTGAAATTAAATGATTATTTGAACCCAAGACATGAAAAAAAAGAAAAGATTTAATGGTAACATCGAATGTCACTTTACCATTGCGTATACCAATAAAGTTATGTGTTTATTTATAGTAATTTTATGACATTTCAAAAATCTTACACTTATAATGTCTTATAAATACTCAGCTGTCCTCAAATTGAAAATTATGATTCCACCACTAATGAACAAGAACACTTTCAGAGGAATTTTTATATATTCCGATCATAATATGCCTTTTTACTCTCAGTCAATCAAGAGAAGTCAATTACAATTTTCAATGTATTTCATAAAATTGACAATTGATTTTTTTCCATTAGCTGAGACAGTAAGTGAAAATAAAAGTGAATATTTATTACATATTTATAAGATATTCTACAATCTACAATTTATTAAAATTTAAATTAACAAACAATTTTAAATTTAGAGGAAGCCAACTTCAATTCAATCACTAGAAGAATTTGGTTTAAGTGTTAATTGAGAAAAATTCAAACGCTTTGCTTTATGCACTTCACAACAAGGAAAAGAGACTAATAAATTACATGGCATGCACCTCTCTTTCGGATACAGGTACAAATCAAGCACTTAATAATGCATCTCATGAAATTGGTGTATTTTTTGCTGTCAGGTAGTGCTCTAGAAGATAACAGTACACTTTAAATAATAATTTTTAGAAATCAAATTATGGCCAATTTTGAAATTGAGTAATGATATATTTTAATAGTATTTTTGGAGTGTTGCTTTATCAAAGCAGGACCCACACACTCATTTTTATTTTTCTTTTTCTACAGACTACTGTATTCAATAAGCTACATTAAATCCCAACTAAAACCAAGTCAAGCCAATTGGATCTCTTTCAGCGGTAAAAAATTTTCAGTGATAATTCTCTTCATTTATAAAAATAAAATTTGAAACTTCATTTAAAAGGATCAAACTCCGAATTACTTAGACCTCTTGTTGTTGGTCCTAGAAGCTAATTTTACTTGTTATAGTTTAGCACTCAGATCAATTATGAGAATGCCATTTTTTTCTAATATCTTATTAGCTTGAAGGGTTTATGTTAGGTAGGACAGAACATCAACAGATTAATCAAATTGCATGAAAAATAATGATAAAAATAAAATGGCATGCATTAGGCTGCCGATAGGATTTAGAAAATTGGACTGAATCCAAGTTTTACGGTTCAAATTCTGGATTGTTGAGAACGATGTTGAAAGTCTTCTAAAGCAAATCATAATAATAAAATAAAATGGCAGATGACATATTTGTATTAGATATTAACATAAGTCTAAATATAATACCTTATTGTCAGCTGTCGTTTTAATTAATGATGATAAATTTAAAACCAAAAGGTAATGACCGGATTAACCAACACGCCACACATGTTAGAACACTGATTTGCCTTTTTAGAGTGAAATACACTTTAGAGAATAAAATCTATAATAATAATCCTTGATGAGAAAATATGAAAAAAAAAATTAAGAGACAGAACTTAACAGATAATGAATAATTAAAAAAGTAGTTTTTGAATTTGTAATTATTCAACTTTTTTATTTTCTCATTAAGAATTATAATTAGACACCATACCTTCTAAAATTGATTTACCAAGTGAACTCAACAAGAACAATTAGCTTGGCTGCAAAAATTATCAATAATACATTAAAAAAAAATGGGTTCAACTAAGTTAATTAACCTATACCTTCACAACATAATTATGTTTGTTTAACTAGGAAATTAGTTCCACAAAAACTACAACGTAAGCTTTTTTTTTTTTTTTTTTTTTAATGGTAGGACTGGTAATCCATTCAAAACTTATAAAGTCCTAAATTCAAACTCCAAATATAATTGGAAATAAAACCCCAAAGTACTTCAATAAACATCCACGATGTCTCAGGCTTGAATTTAGAACACTGAAAAGGAAATCTCAAGACATGCTACCGCAGCACTATGGATATCAAGTCTACACATTAATTTAGACTCTAAACAACTAAATTTATGTCTAAATGCCAATTAATTGTGAGTAAAGTGATGCAATGATCCTTAAACTATTGTTTGCATGCATAGCCAATTTAGAGGTCAGGTATGGAACTCTGGATGATGTATATTTCCCAAAAGAAAAACAGCAAGTGGTGGAGTCACAATCTAATATACATACATGTATTGATAAAGACACAAATATATTATTTAGTATAAATCTAAGGTGTTACTTGTGAAATATCGTGGTGGTTACATCTGTGATTTAATTTTCTTAGTCAGATAACCAAAATGGAGTTGGTCAGTTTCTGCTTAGTGAGGAAACCAGGTTGAAGAGGACTTTCTCTTATAACAGATAAGAGTGAATAAGGAGGATTAATATTTTAAGATGAAATTAGTCTTCTAGAGTGGTCCTATAAGTAGAGGTTTAGAGCATATTAAAACATTACAACTTTTAAATCAACCTTAATAAGCAAACTAGATGAAAGTGAAACAAGATTCTTTAAAATTTAAGTAAATTTATGAAATTTTAATATAAAAAAAATTGTATCTAAGCTACCTCGTTTATGGTGGGTCGCCATGTTGAAGATGCTCGGATGCACAGAGATGCTGCGAATGCAAGTCTTTTTAACTGCGTTGCATCATAGGCTCCTTCAAGCCTTGGATCTACCAGATTTTCTATCTCCCCTTTCTTTAATATTGGTTTAGCCTGTTAATTTTAGAGGGGAAAATCAGATAAATAGACAAAAAAAAAAAATTAAAGAAAAACTGATAAATGAACTAATAGGCTAATCTAGAAGAAACTAAAATGAGGATTTTCCTGTGAACACGGCAAAGTTTCATAAAGGAACAAAATCTTGTGACAGTGAAGTAGGAAGGTGGGCTACACTACCCAGTTGTGCAAGCTTTGGTGAGACCCATCAACTGGTCTTCTGCCAGAGATGACTTCAAGCAAAAACACCCCAAAGGCAAACACATCTGTCTTCTCATCCACAATTCCGTGCATATAGTATTCTGGAGCCAAATGCCTACAAACATAAACAAAAAAGTTTCAAAACCAGGTTTTTCTGAGTACTACGTTGATTGACATAGTAACAGTGAACGATCGTGGACAACAATAGGACATATGGCTGCACTTTCGTTTCTTTACAACTCCTCCCACAACTAACAACTCGAGAAAATTTGAATAGAATTGCACATATGGCACAAAGTCAATAAAACAGTAGCGATCATGGCCAGTTTCACTCAAAATGTACAAAGGCAACAAGTTTTCATTTAGACTCCATTATTTGTGCGATTGTAAGAGGGATGTGAATACATGAAAGTGCAACTAGCGTTTTTGTTGAAAAAAGTAAGGTACCCAAATGTCCCCTCTATTGGGGCTATTGAATGGTGAGTCCACTGAGATGGAAGCCACTTTGCCAGTCCAAAATCAGATATCTGTTGCAATCGAAATAGAGGCTTTTATCGAGTAAGTACACCATAAGACTGTAACAGGAACACTGAAAATGGGCAAAAACAGCACAGACTAAACAGACCTGTGGTTCAAAATCTGCAGTCAACAAAATGTTTGAAGACTTAATGTCCCTGTGAATAATCCTTCTCTGACAACCTTTGTGCAAATAATTAAGGCCCCTTGCAGTACCAATAACTATCTTATACCTAGTTTTCCAATCTAACGGCGGTAGATTCTCATCTGAAAAAGTTTATAAGCAACCAGACTTAGCTTTACACACCCAGATAGAAAATCGAGTTTTTCAGTCTGAAGTTCAAGTTTTTATAAAAAATCAAACCAAAAAAGATCTGATTTTTGCTGATATTGTTTTGTGTGACTGTGTACCATGTAGAAGAGATGCAACAGAGCCTTTAGAGGATAACTCGAATACGAGGTAAAGGCCATTATCAATACAACATCCTCGAAGCGGCAATACATTTGGATGGCGAACATGACCAATTGTACCAATCTCTGTCAAGAACTCTTTCTCTTTCCTTTCGTCGCTGCAAGTTCTTGTGAGCCTTTTCACTGCAATTTCCTCATCATCTTTCAATTTTCCTTTATAAACCTCTGCATAGCCTCCTTTTCCGACCAGATTTTCTGGTACCATATAAAAAAAATGTCAACTTTCAGCACCAAAATTGCAAAAAAAAAATGAATTCTTTTCTTCGAACGTCTAAGAACCTGAGCTGAAGCCATTGGTGGCATCAATTAGTTCTTCAAAAGAGAAGCATTTCCAAGTGGGTCTATGAGGATTTTCTTCAAAATGAAGAACTTCTGGACTTTCTTCGTTTTCTTCGCCAGAAGAACCATTTGGGCTGAAAATTTCTTCACCAAAACTTCGTCTCCTCAATGAAAAGAGCCGCTTCAAGCTGTTGGTCCGAATATGCCTCATTGCAATTGGAATAAATATAAAAATGGACGCTCTGTTTCATGCAGAGAGCACTAATGAAAATGCAGAAGTCTCGGAAGAAATAAGAAAAACAGCAAATGGAACAAAACTCTCTGCGTTGGTCTCTCTCTCTCTCTCTCTCGCTCGCTCGCTCGCTTTCCAAAAGAGACACCCATACACGCAAAGAGACACAATGTTACAGAGATTTAAGAGAGAGGAAAGAGAGTCAATGGGATGTCTGTAATTTTTTAGTAGTTAATGAACCGGCGTGACTATGGGCTATGTCTGTATCGGATGACTGCTCATGGATTAAGGTTCGTTAGTTAAACTTAAATGCTCTGTCTCTCGAAAGTTAACATGGAATGGAACGAGCACGAGCTTGTTAACGTTACTCTCACCGCTAGGCGCTGGCTACCAACATTGATGAACTACGTATTAATCTCTTACCTCAAGGAGAAAGAATCATGCTCAGCGTCAATCACAATTATCATTTTTATTTTGATAATTATTATTAGTTGAAATTATGCTCTTGTTGTTATTTAATTTACATGTAATTTTAAATGTTATAATTTATATATTTATATTTAATATTTTATCCATTTAAATTATATTTCATTTAAAAATTTAAAAAAATTTATATATTATATATAATTTTTATTTTTTAAAATTTTAATTTAATTTGATGTTCACTTAAAATTAAATCATAAAGAATATTTAATTTTGTTAGAGATTTTTTATCTTTTTATTTGTATATTATTTAATCACTTATACTATTAAGAAAATTGATTGATATTATATTTTTTAATAATATTGAAAAAAATTCTGATACATTTCAGAGTTATTTTTTTAATGAAATTTAGGTAACCAACTAAAACGAAACGATACTTACGTTCGTGCTTTCTCTGACATCGAAATTTTGGATTTAAGTTTCAACGGTGCTCATTAAGAAGTATAATGTTTTTATTATTGTATCAGATTTAAGATTTGTATCTCCTGTTTAACTTATTCATTCCCCGTATATCATTGAATAGAATAGATAATTATTTTAAAAATTAAAATATTAATAATTTTTTTATAAATATTATTTTTAAAATTCAAATTCTTGCCCATTAATAAATAAAGTTCTTTTGAAACATTTAATTTATTTATTTCAAAATTAGAAAAGTAAGGAATTAAATAATGAAAGTATTTAATATGTGTTTAAATTTGGTATATTGTCAAACTCTACATTATTAGGGGCCGTTTGGTTCAAACTGGGGAAAGGGAATGGAATCAGGAAAGGGAATTAGGGGGAAAGGAAAGGAATGGCTCCTAATTACCCAATCTGTTTGGTTCAAACAAGAAAGGGAATCAAGTATTTTTAATTTACTTTGTTAATAATTATTACATTAAAAATGATATATTTATAATTATTTTTAAAATAATTATTATAATTATTATCTTATTATTTTTATTTTATTTACTAATATTATAATTTTTATAATTATTTATTATTAATTATTAACATCTTATTAATATTATTTTTATTAATACTCTATTTTAACTATTATTAATATATTAATAATAATTAATAATATTATAATAATTTTAATAATAATTATTTATTTAATTATTATTTTTAATATTTATAATTTTATTAATATTATTAATTTTTAATAATTTAAAAATATTATAATATTATTAACATAATTAAATAATACTATAATAATTATTTATTTATTATTATTTATGGTAATAATTATTATAAATAATAAATAATTATTATTTATTATTTATTATTTATTTATTATTTTTATTATTAATATTAAAAATATTATAATATTAAAAATAACAAGTATTAAAATATTATAATATTATTAATATAATTAAATAATAATAAAATATTTATTATATATTTAATATTTAATAATATTATTAATATATAATGATTATTTAATAATATTATTAGAAAAAAATAGGGAAAGGGAATGGGATTCCCCCAACGAGTGGGGAGGAATCACCATTCCCTTAAATGGGGTAATCCCATTAAGGGAAAAAGGGGAAAGGGAATGGATTTTTTCTCAACCAAACAAAAATAAAGGGAATGAAACCCTGCAATTCTCTTTTCCTTTTCTGAAGACCCCGAACTAAATGGCCCCTTAGTGAATAAGACTATAATATATCATTAAAAAATTAATAATTTTTTACTAATAATAGGAATATTTTAACAATTTTTATTAACATAACAATACATGAATAAGCAATAATATAAAATTAATTTACATTAATGATGAATTAAATTTAAATTCATTTAGTATTTTAAACGTTTAATTTTTTTATAAAATTATTTGGGTAATATATATTTTAAAATTATTTTATAAAATTTTCATCAACTTTCAATAATACTTATTAACTTTTATTTGAATTAATTGTACCCTAAAACTTTTCAAAAAAAAAAAAAACCAATGTTAGTCATTTTAAAAAATCATTTGTTATCTTAATGAAAATAATCCTACTTAGATAGATGGAATGCTAACTAGGCATTAAAGTTATTAATTGGATTAAAATAATTCTCTAATTACTTTTTACCCTCCAACTTCCAACTTTCATGTAAATTTCAATAATATTCATTAACTTTTATTTTAAATTCATTATGCCACATAAATTTCAAAATAAATATAATATTGAATATTTTGAAAATACTTTTTTCATTTTTTAGTTTAAACAATATTCATTAACTTTGTTAGACATTTTGTGTGGCTCCAATGGCTAAAGTAGTAATTGGCAAGCTTATAAATTCAAAGAGAAAGAAGTTAGATAAACCCAAAAAAAAGAGTCAATAAACACTATTTAAATTATCAAAAAAAAATGTGGTAAAATAAAGTGTTTAAAGTATGATGTACTTTACCATAATGTTGGATTATGTAAGAACCAATACATTGCCAATGCTATCAATATAAGTGCAAGTTCATCAAAAGGTAAAAGATAACTTCCAGGAACACCATTTTAGCATCTAAAAGTTATGAATCAACATCTAAAAGCATCAACCATGTCCAAGAAGGCAACAAAGACTGCAACAAAATCTATAACCATATGATTCAAGGCTACATTTGAACCCATAATAGCAACATCCAAGGCTACAATAAACACATTTAAATTTATAATTTCAAGATCCAAGGCTATAATAAGGAGAACTCAAAATGCAACAAGAAGTCAACCTACAACTCTATTGAGTGAAAAGGCACACCAACAACAAATATTTAAAAAGAGAAGAAGAATGTAAGTATTGTTTGCATTGGATTTAATGTTGTGGTTGGGAGAGAAGAAAATGGGATGAAACCAAAGAAAAATTTGAATATTGATGAGAAGAGAAAATGTAAAGAAGAAAAAATTTTAATATATGAAAATAAGGTTAATATATTGTCTCTTATCTCCCTTTTCTCTCAATTCAAATAAAAGGAAAATTTCAAATTTTAAAATTTTCAATCATTTTTCTTTTCTTTCTTCCCAACTAAATATGGAATAAGTGTTGCAACTAGTTAAAAATAATTACACTAATGTTATTTTATTTTATTTTACATGTAAAAACTTGGTGAAGTATCATTGGCACCTTTCACCTAGAAGGAAAGCTAGTGTATTACTCAACAAAGCCTAATTATTGCCACAAATATGGTGATCCCATTGCAATAGCTAACCAATGACATCTTTTGAATGTTATCTCTAATTAATTTCTGGTATTTTCTTGCTAAGCCATTACTAATATAGTACCTTTTTTTTCCTTTTTTTTGTAGTGACCTATGACTTCTTTATATTGAAATTACAATGATTTATAATTTTTGGAGTATTCAAAATGTAAGCATTTTGGCTGTATTAATGAAATAACTAATTATTTTAAAATTTCATTATATATATATATGTATATATATTATAAGAATATTTAATTCTCCACTTTTAATGTGTAATTTCATTATCATTTTGAAAAATGAATATTTTTCAAAATATTCAACATTACATATATTTTGAAAGTTAGATAATATAATTAATTCAAAGTAAAAGTTGATGAGTATTAATTATTGGAATTTGAAAGAAAGTTAGAGAATAAAAAATGCATTTTTCAAAATATCCAACATTGCATTTATTTTAAAATTTAGATAGTACAATTAATTCAAAATAAAAATTAATGAATAGGCATTAGTGAAAGTTTAGTAAAAGTTAAAGAATAAAAAGGAAGTTAGAGAGTTATTTAGCCTATTTAATGTTCCATTTACCCACATAATTTTTTTGTTAAGATAGTGGATAATGCTTCAAAATGTTCAACATCACATTTGTATTAAAAGTTAGGTGCTACAAATGATTCGAATAAAAGTTAATAAGTATTATTAAAATTTGAGTGAAAATTAATAGGTAAAAAAATACTTTTGCCAAATTATTTTATTGAAAATAAGTATGTGAGATATGAATTATTTTTTTAAGAAAAATATGAAACATGTTAATTGTAAGACTTTTTGTATAGATACTCATTTAACACAATTATATATTTTTTATCATGTACAATGATGAATTTTTTGGTGTATACAAAGAATTTAAAAGTTTCAATATATTACATAAAATTTTCACCACCAAATCCGAATGTAATAGCTTGACAATAGTCCATTCATATTCATATCATGTATATAAATGTGAAGGCGATTAAAATAGTAAAAAGTACAAACAATACTACTCAAAATTTATAAAGCTTATTACTAATTGAGGTCATATGAAAAAGATCGAAAGGGTGTCATAAATTCATAATTATGACAATCCAATAAGCAAATGTACTTGATTTAAGATGAGATTTAGTGAAAAAAATCAAGAATGTTGTAAAGGTCCTATGACTGAAATTTGAAATCAATTCAACATGTGTAATTTTTTTCCTAATTTTTTCAAATTTGAGGATATTTTAATAATTTTAACATAACTTAAGAATTAAAAAAAGTTCAAGAAACCTATATTTGTGATCCTCACATTTTTCATCTTCATGTCAATATGATTTAGTGCTAATCAAAACCCTAAAACATGACAAAAAAAGTTTATGATAACTCGAAAAAAGTATGTCTACTCGTGTCAAGTAAGTTTTTATTCAAAATACTTTTTAAGAGGACAAGGTGTTGAAAAAGCCGAGTAAGGTGTCTTCGCATTGAGTAAAGGACTTAAGTATATTAGCTTGTAGCCATCTCCAGATACTTAAAACTATAAAATAAGACATATATCAAGTGAACAAAGTATTCTTCTCTTTATTCAAATTTATCCCTTTTGACCTATTGTGCTTAGAGGTTCCTAGTGTAGGGCAAATTTTACAGCTCAACATGCTCCAGTGCTTTGGTGATATTTGATTATAACTTGTAGACTTATGTGTTCTATTATCTATTCTAAGGGTGTTGCATGAGTTTCATGGAAAGATTGGTATGTTTGCCAAAAATGGCAAGCATGTACCGCACTATTTTGATTAGAGAGTTACCAACTCACAACATAGGGCCAAGGATCAAACCTCTTAGTAGCCTATGAATATGAGCTTACAAGTTTTCCTCATGACTTCTTTATAGGTGGTTTGAGTAAACAATCACTATTATAAATTAATTAATTAAGGTTGGATGTTTAATGACTTTCACCTCAGTTTTTTATCCATGCTCAACTTATATTTTATTAAATGCCAGTTGCATATTCATTGTTATAATATCATTTGTATAATCAACATGAAAAGTAATTATTACATTAATTTTTTATTAAAAATTCACATCTTTTTTAAGAATATTTTATTTTTATATTTCATATTAATTTTCAATGAAAATTTAATGTAAAATATTTGTGTAATTTTTTAACTTCAATTTTCAATGTCTTTATTAAAATATTTGTACTTAAAATTAAATAAATTTAGTATCATGTAAAAAATATATATTTTAAGCTAAATTTTTTTAAAGCTATAATCTCATGCTTAATTGTTCATTTGAGTTAAATATTATATTAATTTTATGTAACTATTTGAGATTTATCCACCTGCAAAAGTGAAAGGTATTTTACTTTTTCTATAATCATGAAAAACAGTAATTTTTATAGGTTTTTTCATTTTTCTCCATCTATGATTATTATTTAGATCGTTTAGTCTCTGCTATAACCTTTTTTTAAAATATGTAATAAATATCTAATACTTAGATACCATCTTTAAAGTTCTATAAAGAAAATAGAAATAAAAATCTCTTAAAGATATGTGTAAAAAATTGAAAAAAATGGAAAAGATAAAAATTTGAAAAAAATAAAAATAAGAAATACATTTCTTATAATTTAAACTAGCAGTTTGGAATGTTAAAGCATCTATTTTGTGATTAGTTTTAGTTAAAAGAGTATCAATAATTTGCGGGTGTGTGGTGAAAAACAGAAGAATATTTAAGGTTTTTGCAAAAGAAGTTAAATGAAGATGGAAAATGAGCTTGAAAACAAATAAGAAGAAAAATGATAGTGAAAATGAGAAAAAAAATACATTTTATTTATAGTGCAAAAATGTCAATGCATTTGGGATTTTCACCAAATTTTTACATTACCATTTAAATGTTGATTAATTCTAAAATTAGCATCTAAAGTTTTTTTTATTTTTAATAACCTTCAAAAATCATATATTGTAAATCCATTAAGTTAAAAATAGACATCTTAAATTTTATCATTTTCTGAACAAACTTCAAATGTCATTTATTTTAACATTGGTTAAATTAAAATTTGATATTTCAAGTTTCTTAATAATTTAAAAAAAAGTCATAATGTTTAAATAGATATTAGTTAATTCTAAAACCAATGCATTATGTTTATTCATTTTTTCAACAACTTTCAAATACTACTCGTTATGATATCGATTGAGTAAAAAATTAATGTCTTAAATTTCATAATAATATTAAAAATCTCACTGCATTTCAAATAGATGTTGATTAATTTTAAAATTGATATCTTAAGTTTCCTTATTTTTCCAATAAACTTTAAATGTCATACATTACGATGCTAATTAAGTAAAAATTAATATTTTAAGTTTCATAATAATTTCAAAATTATCATGATGTCTAAATAAATATTAATTAATTCTAAAATTAACATCTAAAATTTTATCATCTTCTAAATAACTTTCAAATGTTATACATAACGCCATTAAGTAAAAAATTATCATTTTAAATTTTTTAATAATTTCAAAAATAAAACTTCATTTAAATAGATGTCAATTCATTCTAAAATAGGCATTTTAATTTTTTCTCATTTTTTAACAACTTTCAAATATTATAGATTATAATATTGATTAAATCAAAAATATTATCTTAAATTTCTTAGAAATTTAAAAAACATCATCATATTAAAATAAACATCAATTATATTCACTAACCATAATCTTTTTTTGTCCAAATAATTTTAAAAATATTACTGCATCAATATAGATATTAATTTTATTTTTTACCAATGTATATTTAATAACATAAAATTATAATTCTATAATAATGAATAAATAATATTTATAAGGTCTATATTATGAATATTCACATTAATTATTTTACTTATGAATAATCTCATGAATCCTTAACAAAAATTTATATTTATTTACTGGAGGTTTCTAGTGCATAATTTTTTTGTATTGTATATAACAACATTCTCTTTAAGAGATACACAACACATGGGAGATCTTATTCCAAAACCTATTGCAATAGGTTCAACAGGTGGTTGAAGCAAAATTTTTAAATGATACTCCCCTAATGTTTCTTCATTAAAAGAATGCACTTGATTGGATACAGTAAAGAAAAGTTAGAAAATTTTGAAGGAAAAATGAAAGCTTTGGTAAGGGATGGAGAAGGAGCAACCAACACTTGTTATGCAATTATTCATCGTAAACAAACTAAAGGATGAAGGACCCATTGTAAAGAGAGATGAAAAGTGATTAAAGATCGATTGCACTACCACTATACATCCTTAGGGTTTGTTTTATTGTAGGAAAAATTAGAGGAGAAAGAAAACAAGAGAGAAAGGAATGAGGGAGAAAAAAAGAAGAAGATATTTTCTTCCTTTGTATTTAGTTAGAGAGAAAATGGAAAAAAATGGAAGAAAAGTTGTTTTCTTTTGTTTAAATAAGGAGAAAATTGGAAAGAAAGACAATTTAATGAAATTAAATGACTACAATACTTTCATTGTATAAAATATAGAAGTATTTATGCTGTTAATTCATCAAATTCATTGAATAGATTATTTTATTATTGAAATTATTATACTATCAATTCATCATATTCTACTCAGTTCAACTAGAAAAAGTTCAGTGAGTTTAAATAGTAGAGCAGCCATTTCAAATAAAGAAACAATAAGAAAAATTGCTAATCGAATGGAGAGTAAGGAGAAAAAATTACCTAGAGGGAGAGCTGTGCATAACTATTGATTAGTGCTTAGAAGAGATGTAGAAGAGGGCTAAAGCTTCTTTAAAGAGGAGAATAGGCATATATAGGAATAGTGGAACTACTCCTTTTTTTTTCTCCTCATCTGGTAGGAGCTTTTTTTAGTGGGCTCTACATTCTTCTTCTATTCTATTTTCTGTCTCCTTTATTTTCTTTTAGCAACCAAATAGGAGAAATTTATAATTTTTTTTCTAATTTTTCTTCCTCCATTTTCTTTCCCCTTTGTTTTCCCTACATCCAAACAACCAGTTAGTGCCATCTCTTTTATTTCAAAGATTGAAAAGGAAATGGGATAAGGAGTAAGGTGTAAGGCTTTTGCCTTTTCCCATCAAGCCTTAGATCCAATTGTCTGAATTGTTTCCTTATAATTTGATTCAATAATTATCATTAGACTAAATAAAATATTAAAAAATGTTAATTAATACAATATAAAATAAAAAGGGGAAATCAATAAAGAATTTAAATTTAATTTATTAACAATATAAAATATTTTATATCATCAATAGATGAAATAAAAATATATTATTAAAAAATAGTAATTAAAATTTTTAATGATAATAAAAGAATTTTAATAATTTTTTATTATATAATAACATATAAGTGCAATAGCATAAACTTGATTTATACAAAAAATTAATTTAAATCTAAATCCATAAATAAAATTAGTGTATTTATAAATACAAAAGAAAAAGAAATAAGCAAAAGTGTAAATAAATAAAGGATAAAATTATTAATTTCATTTATGAAATTGTAAAGCATTGACAAAATAGTATTAAAATTATATTAAGTAGTTAATTTCATCTTCAAATAATAGTTCGTATAGATAATTTCATTCCTATGTATAAATATTTAAGAATGAAATTGTCTGTACGAACTATTATTCGAGAATAAAATTAGTTACTTAATATGATTCAAGGACTATTTTATTAATATTTTAAAATTTTAGGAATGAAATTGATAATTTTATCATAAATAAAGCAAAAGATATATATATATATATATATATATATATATATATATATAATTAAAATTAAAATAAGGAATAAAACTTACATTTCATGTATTTTTGCGTTTAAAAATTTTAATATTTTGATAAATTAAATGCTTTTAAAACCATAATATAAATTCTAATTAAATAAAGATAATACTTTTTTACGTGGTTTTTTATATTTGGTTTTTGTTTAAAAGATAAAAAGAACAGATATCAAACAAGACAAAAGATAGTAACAGTAAAATGGAAAATAAGATCAAATAAAGAAGAAACGATGGAAACATTTGTCAGCAAAGAGGCATCTATACAAAATAACAAGGATACAAAAGAAAATAAAAAATTTTGATTCATCAAGTTTCAAATTTCCTCCCATCAAAGGCTGAGATCTCATGGGTGATAAATTAACGGTCTAGACTTTGATTGTATAGCCTGCAATAAATAGTGGTATTTGTACCCCAGAATTCTCCTTTTCTAATGGGAGCCACCATGCTATAAATATGACGCGTGGAAGCTCCCTGGCAAACTCCAAATCAGAGTTCAAACTCAAATAACTCCAATGATGAGTCTAAAATATTTACAAATTCCTTAAATCAAGTATTAATTAATAATCTAATGATAGCCGTCTAGAAAATAAATTAATAATAAAATTACTCGCAACCTGACCAGAGCAGACTTCTGACCTGAAGAGTTGAAATCAAGCGTTTAGAAAGTGAGGGGAAAATAAGGAATTGGAGTCCAAAGCGTGTTGAAGTGGCCGGAAATATTTGGAATGTGCAAGTTTTCAATTTTTTATTCATTGAATTTCTTTAATTTGAAAGAGATATGAGATATAACTTTTTTAATTTTAGGTTTTTTACAATTTTTTCAGCTAAAACCTACTAGTTCAATAAAGGAAAAAAATTATGAGGATACTACTTTGAGTAATTGAAGAAAAAATTAGCAAAGCTTGCATGCAATTAGGGGAAGGGAGTAACTAAGATATACTTTTTTTACCATACATCATTAAATTTAAAAGTCTAAATTTATTAACCTGCATAATATTACACAATTTAAATAAATTTGATAATTTTAAATTAATAATACATGATAAAATAATATATCTTAGCCTGCACGTTTGTGGGAAGGTCCGGGGAAAGTACTTGTGATGGAGTAGGCCTAAAATTGTTTTTATCAGTTGGTGTCAGGCAAAGTATTGGCATTGCGTGCAAATCAACGATTATAGAATCCATCGCCAGCTCCGTTTTACCCCATGTTTTGAGAATTCAACCGGACACCGCTCAGTTCAAATAAAAAAAAATGTGAATCAATCGTGTGATCTGTTTGCTTCATTTTCAAAATTGGCGTTCCAAAAAAAAAAAAAAAAAAAAATTGGTGTACCGTTTGTTGGTGTATGTTTGAAAAGAGATATAATATTACGAGAAGTTTTACTTTTCGGATGTTTCGATTACATTATTTTTTTTAATTTTAAAATAAATTAAATTAAATTAAAAATATTAATATTAATATATTAAATATATTTTAATAATAGAAACACTCAGTCTATTAGGAGATCAAATTTGTTGTAATATTATCCCTTTTGAAAAGTTGTATTTTTTTCACATTAAAATTGAATAATTATATTTCTTGCATGAAAATTTTTTATTTTTCAAAATTTAAAAATTTTATCTATTAGGTGAAATCTTATAACTTCTACAAATCCTTCAGAATTTCAAACCTTTCATTAAGATATTTTTTGAAACATCAAAATATTTTTCTCATCTATTTATTTATATTTTATTCTTTAAATATATACAATCATCATAAAATTGTTTTATAGAAAAATATAGGAGAAAATTTTAATTTTGCTTTCTACAATTTTTCAAATTTTGGTTATATATGTCCTAAAAGGTTAATTTCCATATTGTTTTTCTAAAATAAACTTGATTCAAATAGAAATAAATATTTTTTTAAGAAAATTATTGTTCTTTATGCCTCAAAAAAATCTTTCCACCAACACTAGTGATGAATTGGTTACATGATTTTCATAGTTCAACCGATTAATTTTTTCAAAAAAAAATATTACTTTAAAAATAGCATTTTTTTGCTTGAAATTATATATATGTCTAAAGTCCCAAGTAGTAAAAAATTATCTTATTTTATTATATAAATGAAAATCACATAACAAAAAAATTGAATTTAATATTAATTTTTTATAATTCGAATCATGGAATTATTTAATGATCTTTGAAATATTTTCATATTTTACAATCATTAGCTTAACCTTATGATAATTTACTCATTTTTAATTGTTATATATTAAAATTTTTAGTTCACTTATAATTTTAGTTTAACTCTAATTGAATCATTAAATTTTGAATCACTTTTATTTGCAATTTAATAATTGATTTGAATTTAAAAACATTGAATTATTTATAAATGTTTATGGGAAGTGGAACTTTTCAAAAATTAACTTATTATTATTATCTTCAGAAATTTAAAAATAAATAACTAAAATATAAATATAAATATTAATGCAAAAAGAATGATTTAATAATAAAAATATTTAATATTTTTAAAGTTCAGATCCTTAAATAATTATTCTTTATGGAATATAATGATTCAAGATATTTAATAATAGAATTAGATTTAAGAGCCGTTTGGTGTTTCTTTTAAGAAACATATAATAATATAAGTAATTAATATCATATTTTTATTAAATATTTAGATTTTATACTAGTTAATATAATACAAGGTAAACTTATTTTATACTGTAAATACAAGATAAATTAATCCTTTCCATCTAAATCCAATATAATAGGATAGTATTAAATAAGACATAACATTCTTAATTTAATCTTTAATTATTTTTATATCACTCTACCTCAATTAATAATTATTGTTTACTCTTAATTTAATTTTTAAAAAGTTAATAATTAAACCTTAACCTATTATAATTTATTTATCATTCCTAATACTTGATTATTTGTTCCTGCGTCGGACTGCCGTTGGCAATCTGCACTTCCGATAATATTATGCTGACCGCTTAGTGGCGATACGCACTTCCATAAGCAACAGTCCAGAATTAGGGGGGACCAAAACTCACAGACATACCGTATTCTTCCGGCGAAATACTTGTTCTAGTTACGACAGTTATAAGTATAACAGAAGATGTCAGTAGTTATTTTTGTTGTTAATAAGGCAATTTTATTGTATTCGCATATATTAAAAATTATAATATAATTTTTAATTTTAAAATATTAAAAACTATAATTAATTTTTTATCATATAAGAGGATATTGTTATAATTGGAATATGTAAATATTTTTTAACACATGGTTTAATACACATAAAATAAAATCTTCAAACAAAAAACAATAAAATTAGAAAGATGCGCAAAATCAAACATGAATGTCACTCCTTATTAGGGAATCTTGTCTAACGATTGGACCAAGGCATCTTCATGATGACAAAGGCAAACAGCCACAAAGAATACACATAAAATGGATTAGTTCAGTGACTTCACTGTCACAAACAAATTGATATTTCTCTCCGCCAAGTAAAATTGCCACATATATTAATCGATAACAGAAGAAGACAATCAGTAGAGTTTAGTGATAATTATTAACTGATAAGCACATTTCTTTTCATTTAATGAATTCAATGTGATTTATAATAAAAGATACATAATTTTTTTATAATTTTATCACACTTCATTTAATTTATATATAATTTTAAATATTACAATTCATTTATACATACTTTAAATCATTAATAATATCCACCTAAATTATCTTCTATTGAAATCCAACAAAAAAGTCATAGTATTATATATAATTTTTATTTTCTTAAATTTTTATTATACTCACTAAAAATTAAGTGATTCTAAAAAAATTATAATATTATGAAAGATTTATTTTGTATAATTTAATCCAAGATTGTTTAATAGAGACCATCAAATAGAATTTTTTTAAAAATAAATTAATTCTAAATGAATGTCCAATAAATTTAAAAAAAATAAAGATCACATACAATATATGTAAAATTTTTATTAAAGTTTGGATAAAAATATTTTAAATTAATAAAATATTAATAATTAAAAATATAAATAAATTATGATATTTAAAATTATAGGTAAATTAAACAAAAAAAATCGAAATCACTAATAGGTAAATCTATTCTCTTATGCTAATTTGCTGTAGCATCCAAAATATTTGATGGATTAAACTTCTTCCAAGCAAACATATAATTAAATGATATTCAAAGATAAATCAAAACACAAAGCCAGATTTATTTACATGTTGTGATTGGACATGGATGAATGGTTTTGGTGGCTAGCAAAAATAACATATCTTGCCAATATTTTGCCGAAATCAACCACCCAAAAACTTTGTCGGGACTGCCCGCTATAAGTACGCTTGACTTTACATACAAAGCCAGGGAGGTACTTCTGAGACATCAAATCCGATCGATAAAAGTTGATCATAGTATTATTCATGACGATTGCCTTTTGTCTTCTGACATTGATCAAAGGTTGCGTCAACATATGATGGTGATTTCCATGGTGTCCCGTGCATTTAGTATTCACAAGAGTCTGATAAAATTTAAATCGTTAAATAAAATTATAAAACATTTTATTAAAAAATTAATAATTTCATTTATATTTTATCATATTCTTATAACTATTAAATTCATAGAGGTACCATAAAAACCACCACATATGATTTGTAACTTCATTCACCATAATTACATGCAATTTATTAGTTTCTATTTACCTTTTAGAGAATTCATAAAAATGATAAATTACATGTAACTCCCTTTTTTGGGTAGGATTTTAATTGGCGAATGAGCAAATAAATTTATATATGCTTTATTAATAAAAATTAGAACAAATGTAAGGGGTGAAGTAAATATAAGAATTTTTTAATAATTAACCTTTTAATAATTATTTCTATATTTATCTTTATTTTTATTGATAGTAAATACATGATTTATATGTTCACTAATTAATTAAAAATTTCTCCTTTTTTATGCACGCACAACCCATGATTGAGACAAAAGACTGTGTTTATATAGATAGAAAACAGCGAAAAATGTTTCAATGTTTAATGTTAAATAAAGAAAGGGAAACAACTTCCTTGTTTATAAAGAAAAATTATTTTATAAAGAAAAAATTATTTTCTTCTTATATAATGATTCTAGATTAATTTTTTAATCATAAATTATAAAATAATATATAGATATTACTTTTTTATTTATATATAAATAAATAAATAAATAAATTTTCATATAAAAATATCTTCCAACAAAATAATCAAATCTTTAGTTTCTTTAATTGAGATGTTATTCATCAATCTATTATAAATCAGTTCCTAAGTTTTATGCTTCTATGTACACGTGTGCAATAAGATAATTTTGATAAAAAAAATATTACAGCACATTGTAAGTAATAAAATTAGAATTCAGACACGGAGGTTTTAAATTAAAACTAAGGTGCTAAAGAACGTAGAACTTGTTATTTTATAGTGAAAAAAAAATGTCGCTAAGTGAGGCTTTTAAGGGATAAATATCAAAAATTAAAGGAGGTTTCTATGGTATTCTCCAAGCTATTGTTGAAGTTTCTAATTCATCAAAATATTTAAAATTACTTATTAACATAAATTAAAAAAACCACTTAAAAGAAAAGGAGTGCCCATGATAAGATCTGCACCTCTTAATCTCTCATAGTTTTCTTTGATTGTCCATATGTATAATGTTGTGAATTTAGGTTATTATGATTTTTTATTGCAGATGCAATAGGACAGAATTTTATCTGAATGTTAGATTTTTCTGGGTCTGGTAATTCTCTTCGATGCAAACATTCTAAATATGTCGGATTCAATACTTATAAAGTGAATATTAAGGAGACTGGAGTTTGAAACATTTATTTATTTGGAGTATATATAATTTCAACCCCAACTGAGAATAGGACTTCTAAATTAAAATGTAATCTTAAAACTCAACCTGAATTTGACAATATCTTTATTTTTTTTTAATATCAGCACATAAAATAAATTTAATACATAGCTATAGTTGAATTAAGTATACAATTTTAAATCAAGACCTTTTCTTCTAATTACAGTTGATCATAGGCATAAGATTAAAATATATATGACGATCATTACACCATCGTTAGTATCATTTAAATAATTTCTAACATCTTATAGGAGCAAACGAATGTTTTTACTCTACTTAAAAAATGCAGATTTTACTAATATTTTAGTAATAGAGTGACATTTGATATTATTTTAAAAATTTTATTAAAATTTTCTATTATATCAAGTGTTTAAAACCTTACATGTACACATTAAATGTATTACTACTTCTACTTACCATTGTTTAAGAATATATATATATATATATATATATATATATATATATATATATATATATATATATATTATACGCTCCTAAATATGTAGGAAGCTTCATTTTAAAGAATTTATATATTTTATTTTAATATTATATCTATTCTCTTTTAGTAAAATGCAAATCTTCCTTTACGTACTTTACTTGCCTTGTATATTAAAATGTTTCACTTTTAGGAGGAGTAGAGGGATGAGAATTGAAGGGGACCATGTTGACTACCCAATCCATTGGTTGTATTAAAAAAACAGAAAGAAAAGAAAATATAAAGAAAGAATATGATAATTTTTTCTTATTTAAATGGTAGAAAATAAAAAAAATAAAATCACAACAAAATAATTTTTCCTTACTTAGATAGAAAAGTAAAAAAAAATTAACTTAAATAATAATTTACCTTTCAATTTACAATTATAATTCAGAATATTTACGTATAATTTTTTAAAACATATTTTTAATAAATAAGAATATGAAAATATTATTAATTAAATATTTATAAAAATGTTAATAACAAAATTTTCTTTTCATTTTTCTACTTTTATTGTTGGAGGTATTTTTTTATATGGTATTTTGAACTTAATAAAAGGTTAATAAGTTATTTTGTTAATAAATTTGAAAAACGCTTGACAGATTAATGATGCAAAATGTTAAAAAATTAGCATGGTTATGTATAAAGCTAAATGCCACATTACAAGATAACTAGTAAGAGGTTTATAAGTTATTTTATTTAAAAAAATGCAAAATGTTAAAGTATTTGTAAAAAAAAATCAACAAATTATTGATGCAGAACATTAAAAAATTTGCCGGGATATATATATATATATATATATATATATAAGGAAAATAAGGGCAAAATTGTAATAAGCAAAATTGTCACTCATTTTTTTATTTATGAGCGGTAAGAAAAATTTTTAGTGGATCCTACCCTTTTTTTTATTCTTTTTCTCTTTCATCTATTTTTTATTCTACAATTAAATAAAAAAAGAGAAAATTACTCTGACCTCCTCTTTAATTTTTAAAACTTACACAAACTTTCCCTCTATTTTCAAAATTTTTACAAACCTCCCCTCTATTTGTAAAATAAATAAATAAAAATACACATACCTCTCTCAAAATTTAAAAAATGTACACAAATCCCTTCTTCAGTTTTGAAAATAAAAGGGAGGTTTTTGTAAGTTTTCAAACTTTGAGGGAGGTCTGTATATTTTTATTTATTTATTTTAAAAGCTGAGAGAAGGTTTGTGTAGGTTTTGAAAATAGAGAGGAGATCTGTATAAATTTTTAATATTTCAAGAGAGATCAAAGTATTTTTTCTCATAAAAAAATATTATTTTACATTCTTTTTCATTCTTTGAATTTTTTTCCCTTGTATTTCCTGTACAAACAAGCAAAGAGAATGCATGGGAGATGCAAACTAGATTTTGCAGGATTTGCGGGAGAAAGGGAAGGGGTAGTGATTATAGAAAAATTAGGCATCAATAATACATGAATTAAAAATAAAATTCAAAATTAAATTTTAAATACAATTCAAAATCATCATTAATTAAATATAAAATAATTGAATAAATTTAAAAAATTTAATAGATATAACAATAAAATTTAATTGTAAATTTCATTTTCTTTATATATCATTTTTTTAAATTAGGGAGACAAAGAGCAGTGATCAAGAAAAATAGGTTTAAGGAAACCCAAGTTGTCATCGAAATCAATTAAATATTGAGATTATTTAAAAAAAAAAAAAAAAGCATTCCATAAGATTTTGCCCCATGTGACCCATTGGATTACATGCCTTGATTTTTGCCTGAAGTGCCTCATGATAGAAAGCATCCAAATCAAATCATATTTATATTTAAATTTAGAGCAAAATACGCCAACCTACCTTAAGTTTAGTTGAAATCAAACAAGCTTTTCCTTTAATTTTTTTAATATATATATATATAAACTTGCTTTCAAATTTACAAAATGGCAATTCCTAAGACCACTTAAAATTTTTTAAAGAATGTTAATTTTAATTATTAAAATATAATAAAAATTAAAAGAATTATTTTGTGACAAAACTATTATTTATTTATTTATATGTATTCTGGCACCCATTTTATTCTAACTTACTCTAAATTTCGAAGTCTTTCTTATACAAAGAAAATGTTTTCCCAAAGGCTTTTGTCTTGCACGCCTTTTTCTCACAAAGAAGATGTTTTTATAAAAAAAAATTACTTAGTTTTTTCATCATATGTTCTAATTTTAATATTTAAAGTACAATAATCATTCTAGATCTTTATGCATAAAACATTAATAAATGTGTGGTATAAAAACACTAAAAAATGTGAATTACTTTAGATGGTTAAAATTTTTTCAAAAGATAAGTGCCTTAAATAAATTTTAAAATTGTGGATATTAAAAATTGAAAACTAAGTCATTTATTTAGTAATAATTTCAAATATATAAAATATTATTATTGGGCAAAACTCATACAATAATTGTCATAACTTTACTATATTTTTTATTTAATTTCTTTTGCAATAATAACTATAATATAATTAGAATTTTAAAACACTGAAATCTATACATGTATGTAAAGAGATTTTGGTTTAAATGGCATATGATATTCTTTAAGGGCAAAGTTTTGCCTTTCTTCACAACTTTTGTTCAATTTGAAAACCTTACATATATATATGGCGAGTGATTTAACCATGTGAAAAAGAAAAATCCAAACAACATTTTTATTGTAAAGACATAAATTAAATTTGAAATAAAATGAGTATGAGAAAACATATAAACAAATAAAAGGCAGTTTGGTCATGTAATAACCCCTGCGACTTTTGATTATATGTGTTTTATCAGTTAAAGTTAATATTTTTAAAGGAATTTTTAAAATATGCTTAGTAATAGATTTTTTATAAAATGGAGGGAGATCTTTGTGTATTTTAAAATTAGAGAAAAAAGTTATGTAGTTTTAGTTAAACTCAAGAAAGGATAATGTATCTGCTCCAAAAAAAATTAAACAAAATTTGATAAATATTTGTTATGAAGTTTACAATAAGAGCTTTACATATGCATTACTTTTCTAATTTATCATTAATAATTGTAACTCAATAAATATAATTATTAATTAGTTATTAAGAATAGAATATATATATATATGTAAAATTTTGATTAAACATTTCATAATAAACACATACGAAACTTCATTTAACTTCTCTCCATTTTCCTTTTAAATTTAAGAATCATTAATAAAGTAGAACATAAAGAGAAATACTAGATAAGTACAATGGCATATGAAAACTATTTTTCTGATATAAACAAATTATAAATTTACTTAGTCTGCATTCGTTTCATTTGGTTAAAAACTTTCATTTACTTTTATATAATTAAAGAAATGTTATGCCATATATATACTTTATATCTAAAAAAATGATATAATATATGATGATATTAAGGAAAATAATTTTTTAAAATAAAATCATTATTTTTTACTATATTCATAATATATAATATTACATAAATAGAACATTTTTTATTTTAATATTTCATAACTGTAAACTCAATTAAATAAAACTATTGTTTAAAAAAATGTATTCGTCAACTAGGGCTACATCCTACTTTTTTTTTTATTTAATAATATAGGACCCATTACTTTGAATCCTCCGTCAATACAAAAACATAATTTGAAAAAAGTGCGGACACCTTCGATCGATGTTCTCTTGAAGGTTTTTTAATTCTATTCTAATGTTTTAAATTTGAACTTAAAAATATTACATGCTCCTCCGTTTAAAAACTCGTTACAACGCTAATGAAAATGAAATAAAAACAATAGCCACGAGATTAAAGTTAAATTGTATACGAGCAAAGTCTTAGGAGGACCACTGAATTAATGGTGATATATTTTGCCTGGTACCTACTGTCTCGGGAAGAAAGCAAAGTCCTTTTCATGCCAACTTAAACCTCAACCCAAGCGTCTGGTCACTATTTTTCTCATTAAGGCTTTGTTTTTTTAATATTTTTTTATCAAATATGAGAGTAATTTCTATTCAAAACTCCTAATTAAATTTTAAAATTTCTTGAAATACAGTCTATTACTATTTAACCAATCAGTTATTAATATTAAAACTTCTCTTTATGAACTTCACAATTTCTATTAATTAATTTAAATAATTTTCACATTTTTTAAGAAAAATAATTGTTTTTTGACACCTGAAAAATGGATTGCGACAAGTCAAATTCGCGCGTTTAACGAGGAGTTGAAGTTTTTGGATGGGGCAGAAGAACCTACGAGGGAACAACGAAGTAAGTTAATTAGCCGTAAAGTGTAAAAATGCGTAATTATTATTCAAAGAAAACAAGAGCAGGAAAAATTATTATTTTTATTTATTCATTATTTCAAAAAATTAAAATTATATTTATTATTTTATTTCAAATATTATACTTATTATTTAAATATAATACTTAATAAATTTGCTTATTAATTAATTTTTAATAATTAATATATGATAAATATTAACAACAGCCTTCAAAATTGTTGTTAAACATTAATTATATAATTTCAAGTAATCAGATTAAATATTATATTTTTATTTTTAGTAATATAATAAATTATAACACATTAAATACTTTATTTAAATAAAAATAAAATATTAAATGCAATTCTATTATTAATTATATTGTTTACTTATTATATTACTAATAAAAATATAACATTTAACTTAGTTTGTTAGAAATATGTGATTGATGCTTAGTAATTCGAAGCTCTTGTTAATATTTATCTAAATATATTAATAAATTATAATTTATTTTTTTAAATTAAGATAATTTATTATTTTACTTAATCATTGTATATTAATTTTACGCGTGGCTTAAAACAAAATAAAGTGAGTAAAAAAACAGTGCTGGCACGTTACCTTCTTGAACTTTAGCGGTCTCCGAGATTTGTGTTTCTTGCATTGCGTCCATGGAGAGAAAGCTGGATGCGGTGCATTTTAACTGCTTTCTATGTTTTTGCCTTGGCTAGTGCACGCGAGCATGCGTGCACCATATTCTCAAAGTGGCTCTTCTAACTTAGCCGATAATGATACGGTGAGAGAAATAATTCTTCAATATAATATTATTTTAAAATAATATTATTTTAAAAAATTAAATTAAAGGTATATTATTATGCCTAACGCGACTCATATTATAAATATCGAATAAACTTTCTCCATCCAAAAAAATGGGTGGCGTTATTATTAATATAATATAACATCATCCTTCAAGAATGATGTAACTAATATTACCCACGGTAACATCCTTTTTAACTTATTTTTTAAAAATAATATTATATAAAAAAAATTCTCTTGCAGCATCACCAAAGTTAAAAGAGCTCGTAAAGGCATAGTTACTTGTTATTTTGCTACACATTCCGAGGTCATCGTTCTTTTCAAGGTTTACGTTTTTAAGAGATGAACTTTTGTTATTGGAATTTTTTTTTTAAATCACAAATTAAATGCGTTTAATAAAAGACAAATTTTAACATAAAGTTTTATATTGAGGTTTATATTTTTATTTGGAATATTTATTTTAAAATTTAAAAATAATTTGATCCAAATCATTTTAAAAGATAGTTAATCTGTGCAATATGCACGCTGTATGCTCGGATATTAAAGTATGTGCTACATTTATTTAATTTTCGTATATTGTTTAAATCGCTCACGGTTTGCAGGCCGGCCCATGTATTTGCAAATTTTTTTATTTTTAGATTAGGATTTTTAAAATAAAGGCTTATTTGATGTGGATTTTAATTAGTCTATTCATATGATTTGCGGTTCATGTGGATTGACTTGCAAATAAATTAAGTTGGCCAATAAAAAATATTTAATTTTTTTTTCTTATCTAAATTTAAATTTTCAATTCAAATAAATTATATTCTTCTTTCTCACCTTTGATTATATAGATAATAAAGTTGGCTTATAAATTATTTATAAATAATATTTTTGTTTTGTAAGTGTTTTATAATTTATTTATGTAGATATATAGAATATTTTTTAAGATTATATATAGATATTAAATACATTATAACTCGTATATGAATGAATATATGATGTTTCAAAATATTTTTATTATTTTAAAAATTTAAAATATTTTTAAATTAAAAAAACCAACCGATCCATTTACTCAAGTGCAACATACAATTAGATTAGAAGTCGTTTGATTTACCATAATAGAATGAGAAGTTTTTATTTCCTAAAAAATAAAAAATTGATGGGTTGTTTGGTTGGTCATTATCTCACAAATTGAAGGAAATAAAATTTTCTAGAAAGTTCTACTTCCCACAAAATATGAAAAGTTACTTATCTACTTTTCCTAACTAAATTCTATTTTTTATGTTATTTATAGATATAATGATAAAATTATTCTCATTAAATTTAATTAATGATAACTAAAATTTATTATTTTATATTATAATAATATTGGGAGTATAGTAATTATTTTATTAGTATTTTTTATAATATTCAAAATTAAACTAAATAAAATATAGGTAGTTACTTTATAGGAAATGTTATTGCTTATATGTCAATCAAACATCTTTAAATATTTTTTAAAAAATTTACATAAAAAATTATTTTTTAAAAAGTTGAATTTTTCATAATGAATCATTTCCGGTACGAATCAAATGATTCCTTAGCGCCTCAAATTTACCGGTCTAAGTTGTATGCTAATCCAACCCGTTTAATAGCTAAACATGCCAGTGCTAGCGTGAAATATATGACATGAATTCGATCCATGCATCTCACATTGATTTCCCCCAAAAAATCATTTTTTCCATTTTTTTTTTTAATTTTCATACAAATTCTTTTTTTTTTTTTTTTGTTCCATTAGAAATGGTAGGAATTTAGGGGAGGTTGGAGGAATCAGACTCCCCCTTCATGCCACACGCACAGCCGAAAGGAGCATTGATTATGCCATTTGAACTGGCTGTCAGCGGCATGCAAGTGCAAACACGACGTAATTGCACAAACTTTTTATATTAGTTATTTTCACTTTGGGATCCATATTGTATACAAATATGAAAGTTTAGGTTTGGGGTACAACTTTTATTTACATTACATGATAATTCAACATCACCAGTATGAGATATTTTTACAAATTTAAGTTAAACTCATATGGGTCAAGTGGTTAATCTGTTTAACATGAATAGTGCATGAATTAGAATATAATTGATTTAAGACTAAATAAGTCATTTTGTTTGAAATTGTATTAATTTTTTAATTTAAAATTTATATTAAAAATTTAGAAATAATTAGTAAGCAAATTATAAATAATTACATAGAATGAAAAGATAGAATTCATGCTTTAGTAAAATTAAGAAAAATTAAAAACTCAAAAAAATTAATTACTAATTAACGGTTTAAATGTAATTTTAGTTCCTCCAATTTAAAATAATTGATGTTATTCTCATTAAATATGTAAATAGTACAATTTTGATTCTTTTATTTAATTTCTATTAAATTTCATCAACTTCTATCATTTTTTTTGCTCTCCAAATATTCACTATATATTTTTTCTAACAAATCACATTTTTTATAATTTAGAAGACAATAAACTCTTAAAAAGATTTAAACTTCTATATAATCTTCTGATTATGTTAAAATTTTTCAATATCCAAACAAAAATTTCCTTTCATACTTATATATATGTCATTTCATATTAATCTAGGTGAAACATTGGATAGATTATAGGTTTGTGAAGTTAAAAAGTTGGCAAAAATTAGATAGAATGGTCAAAATTACACTAATTTAATATTTAAAAGATCAAAATAGATAATTTTAAATTAGAGAAACCAAAACTATACAATTTATTTTTTTAGGAAGATCAAAATTGTATTTAAGTAATGATTAAATATAATTTAAGTGATGTATAACATGTAATTAAATATGATAATAAATTTATTTACCTAAAAATGATAAATAATTTTATAATATAAAATTTGTTAATAAAAGAAATCAAATATGTTAAATGGATTGACACATGTTAGCATATTTAATAAACTAGTTAATCTAATATGATAAAATTATTATTTCAATTAAATTTTGATTAAACTTGTTTGAGTTGTCACTATTTTTTAAGTTGACATGAATTTGAATCTAAATTGCCACACGTAACTTAGATTGGTAGTGTGTGTACATGTACAAGCATGAGAAATAGGAGTGTAAATGATTTAATCTATTAGGGAATAATTAGAGATTAACTCATTTAAACTTCAACTTGAATCAATTTTAAATGAGTGAAATTTGAATTTCATATTACTGAACTTATACTATTAGCAAGCTTAAACAAACTTGATAATAAAGATATGTTTTTTAGTTTAATATTATATATAAATAATATAATATATGAAAAATTGAATCACACTAGTAATGTTTAAAGTTGCATGAAGAAGTACGGTGCTTTAATCGAAGTAATTAACCCTTTAATATTTATAACTTTTTGTTAAGTGTAATTATTAATATTATATAATGATTGTGTAATAAGTATTTCTAATAAATTTTGGCAATAGTATAAAAATTTATATTAATAAATAAAATAAAAAATTTAATGTTTGGTTTATTTACAAAAACTAAATATTCTTTATACTCAAATTTGTGAAGTATAAATTATTCGAGTAAGTTTATATAATTTTATTTATATTTATATTCTTTACAAGTTTGAGTTTAAATTTATATATTTCAAGTTTAATAAGAAAATTTGAACAAATAATATAATGATCGAGTGAACTTATATAAATTCATTCAGATTCATATTTAAATTAAATTTAAATGCAACTTTGAATTATTAAAATTTGAAGAATTTGAACTTAAACTAGAATCATTTCTTTATTTATTTTTAAATTCAAAGTTGAGTAGTCTCATTATTATTTATACCTTTGGCAATAAATTCTATTATACCGTTAAAGTAAGGCATCGTGCATTTTAGGGGGACGGAAATATGAAAGGATGGGTGAATTCACGAGTGGAACTCAACTTACTGTAAACTTCAGCCTTTATTTCTTTTTCTTTTCTTTTAAAATAAAGTAAAACGGTTCATTCCTTAAAACTTCAGCAATTTTATTCGGTATTCGTAAACTTTATTTTAAAGAGGTGGTGATACTAGATTTTTTTTCAAATAGATTTTAATTTTATAATTTATAAATGTTATATATCGAAATTATTATTTTTTAATTGTAAGAATACGGTCATGAATTACAAATTTTAAAAAGTTATAAATTCATAATTAGTTAACTAATTTTTGTATATGACCACTCGTTTTCAATTATTTTCATATGATCTTTCAACAGAAAATAAGAAAATATGGATTTAAGAAAGTCTTCTTAGTTAAAAATGTGTAAATAGAGTTCAAAACTTTGAATGATCATAACTTTATATTCGGTTGTCCATTTTAAGTGAATTTTTTTTATTTCATGTAACTTTTCAAAATTTACGTGATTGCAAAACACCTCTGAGGAAAAAAGGTCTTTTTCAACAATTTTTCTTCATTTTTTTGTTATTTTTCTAACTTTGATCTTATTTTTATTAATTCAAATTTATTTGAATCTCATATTAAACTTTTATTTTTCAACTCTTTTAGTTTCTAGTAGTGCTATAATAATTTTTTAATAAATAAAACTATTAAAGAATAATATATTATTATTTATAGATTAAATAGTAACATATTACTGTTTCATTTCAAAATAATAATATTAATAAAAAATTTAAAAATAAATGGATAAATTAAGTCTAATTAATAATTAAATTGTCCAATAATAATATGTTACTATTTATTTTCTAGACAATAATATATTATTATTTCATTCCAAGCCTAATTAATAACTAAACTGTTAAAGAAAATATTATTATTATTTCGTTCCAAAATAGTAATACCAACCAAAAATCTTAAATAAATGGATAAATTAAGTTTAATTAATAATTAAATTATCAAATAAATAGTATGTTACTATTTATTATCGAGACAGTAACATATTATTATTTCATTCTAAAATAGTAACACTAAGCAAAAATCCTAAATAAATGAATAAATCAAATTTAATTAATAACCAAATTATCAAAAATAGCATGTTATTATATGTTTTCTAGACAATAATATGTTACCGTTTAATTCCAAGCCTATTTAATAATCAAATTATCAAAGAAGATGTTAGTATTTCATTCCAAAATAATAACACTAATAAAAAATCTCAAATAAATGAATAAATTAAGTTTAGTTAATAACCAAATTATTAACTAATAATATGTTACTGTTTATTTTCTAGACAGTAACATGTTACTATTTTATTCCAAAAGAGTAATACTAAGCAAAAATTTTAAATAAATGAATAATAATATGTTGTTATTTATTTTTTAGACAGTAATATGTTACTGTTTCGTTCCAAAATAATAACACTAATAAATTTTTTAAATAAATAGATAAATTAAGTCAAATTAACATCTAAATTATTAAATAATAGCATATTACTATATGTTCTTTAGATATCAACATATTACTATTTTTTTTAAAGCTTAATTAATAACCAAACTATTAAATAAGAGAATGTTACTGTTTCATTCCAAAACGTAACATCAATAAAAAATTCTAAATAAATGGATAAATCAAATATAATTAATAATTAAACTGTCAAATAATAGTATATTACTATCTATTTTCTATATAATAATATATTATTATTTCGTTCCAAGTCTAATTAATAATCAAACTGTCAAATAATAGCATGTTACTGTTTTGTTCTAAAACAATAACACTAAGTAAAAACTTCAAATAGATGGATAAATCAAGTCCAATTAATAACTAAATTATCAAATAATGACATGTTACTATCTTTTTCTAGATATATTGTTATCTAGAAAAAGATAATAACATATTACTATTTTGTTCCAAGTTTTAATTAATAACCTGTGGCCCAAAAAAGTTGGGTAGCATGTTAATTTTTCTAAATATTAGGCCCATACATTGTCTGCACGAAGATGGGCTTTTCAGCAAGGCCCAAAAGATAAATGTACGGGTTGAATTCTATGCAGAAAGAAAGCCTATCTCCATTTAATAAGAAAATTAAAATCAATATTATTTTATAAACATATAATATAAAAGATAAAAGCTAGAGGTCAATATCGAAGTAAAGAATTGCCTTATGACATGCATTGCAAAATATTTCAATAACTCGTTTTTTATTCTTCAATCGTTAAATAAAATTTGAAACTCTGAATAGTTAAAACATTTTGCTGCACATAGCACAATGAACATTTTCATATTAAATAAACACCAATTGAGAGGCAATAATATCCAAAACTGTAAACAAAATTGCTACTTTTTCTCTCTCTTAATTTGAAAAAATAGCATTGTACATTCTCTCTTTTTTTTTTTTTTTTTTGTAAATGTACATTCTCTTTCTTTATATATGGAAAATTCGTAGCAAATAGCTTTAATAAAATAAGGCTATAGATATTATCAAATCTTAATTTTCTTATTTTAGTAAATTCAACTATTTTGCCAAGATAGGTACTGGACATTCTCTTTATACATATTTAAAAAGGCTGAGAATTTCGCAACAAATAGCATCAATAAAATAATGTTATAAATCCTATCATCTCTTATTTCAGTAAATTCAACCATTTTTTAGTGAAGTGTGTCAAAATAAGAAAATTAATATTAATATTTAGTATTATGAGCCCTAATCTTCACGGTTTAAAAAATATCACTTGAATTACAACTGGTTTTGGTAGATAAAATAAGAAATTTTAAAATGGAGAACAATTTTTTTGTGGCTCCAACGAAAATTAAAAGAGATACTGAGTGTGTTTGAATTATATTTATTTTTTATTTTTAAAATTATTCTTAAAAGTTATTTTTTATTTTTAAAAATTAGTTTTGAATTTAGTAAAAAATAAAGAAAAATAATATTTAGGGAATCAAATAATAAAAATTTTATTTAATTATAAAATTACTAAAAAATAAATTAGAAATATTAAAAATATTTTTATTTTTTAAAATTACGTATTTAAAATTATTTTTTAAATGGATTATAAAAATATTTTTTAGTAAAAATATTTACTATTAAAATTATAAAATTTAAAATTTATTTTTAAAAAGCAGTAAACAAATCTACAATTCTATTTTTTTCAATTACCGCCAAATTATTCAGGGTGGGCGGTATATTTTATTGCATGATGATCAAAGAGAACTTTGTAACTGAAATGATGAAGGGTGATAAGGTAATTCTGCACCCCATGTCCAAAGCCCCAGACCCACACTCTCCAGCAAGCATAGGACCGGCTGACTTGGGAGTCCACTTATAGGCCCAAAAAACTAAGTATCGAACGGCAGCTCTCACCATGAGCGACCGTGACAGAGCGCGCAACCGGGATCGCGATCACCGTGACGGCGACCGGGACCGGGACCGGGAAAGAAGACGAGAGAAGGAGGACCGTGACCGCGATCGTGAACGAGATCGAACTCGCAGCAAGAGATCCCGTTCCCGTACTCCTGAACGCGCCAAGTCTCGCCATACTCGCTCCCGCACGCGTTCCCCTGAGAGATACCGTTCACGCTCTCGCTCTCCGGCCGAACGGTCCCACCGCCGGAGACACCATCACCACCGCACCCCGTCGCCTGAGCCTAGGAAGCGTCATCGGAGAGAGTCCACTGGGGAGGACGATAAGGAGACGCAGAGGGCGGTTTCGGACTTTGTGGACAGGATTGCGAAGGAACAGCAGCAGAAGCAAAAAGGACAATGGTGGTGGTGGGGGAGGAGCGGAGGGAGAAGATGCTATGGACGAGGATGAGATGGAGATGATGAAGAAATTAGGGATTCCAATTGGATTTGACTCAACTAAGGGAAAAGCCATTGCCTGGTGGAGACGTCAGTGGCGTCAGGACGGTGACGAAGCGGCAGCCACGGCAGTACATGAACCGGCGTGGCGGGTTTAACCGACCATTGCCTGCAGAGAGGAATCGGTAGATTAATTCGATTTTCCGAGGTTCGTCGAGGTTTCTCTACTCCTTTTTCTTTTTTTTTTTTTTAGTTTTTTATTTCAGTTTCAGTGAAGCATAAGATTGTTGGGGTTTGTTTAGGATTGTACTTTTAATTCTTAGGACAGATTTAACTCAAGTAATTATTGTATCATTTTCGTCGTGCTGACTCATGGACCGACTCAGGCGATTTAACCTATGCTAGGTGATGCTAATTGATTGTTTCAAAATGCTCAAATCTCTTTAAGTTAGTGATGTTTTAACCAGACATATCTTAAATTAAGTGATATAATAATCACTGGATGACTCTAACTTATTTGAGACGGTTTTTGTCTAGATTGTATATAGATAAAAGATCAAAGGAGTCAAGAATTTTCTCTCTGCGTCTTGTGACCTAGAGTGCTAGCAGACACTCTTTAACGCAAGAGTATATCAACCTTTTAATGTATCATATCTTACTAGTAATGGAAATAAGTTAAGAATTAGTTAAGCTGTGATGTATAGTGTGAGAGTAGCTTTATTTTGAAGGTGAAATAACTTGACTTAGTGCAATAGAAATTGTTGAACTCGCTCAAGCGTTACTCTTCTATCTGCTTTGTTTGCTTATCCAAGACTGAGCCCTGTTTTTGTTTTTTGTTTTTCCTTTTTTTTTTTTTTTTTGGGGGGGGGGTGGTCCTTTTATATTGCCTCCACTTATTTATGGTAGATTTGTGTCTGCTGGCAGCCAAAGTCAGTTCAATGCTCATAAATCACTATGGTAACTATTGTTTTTTGACAGACGAGTGTGTCACTGGGTTCACTATTATATTCCATGTATTCTGTTTCTGGCTTTATTTTTCTGAACTTAACGAAGCTATGGTAGCTTTTCTCAATGGTAAGCTTGAGTCTGTCTTGGGAATAATTGGAGCTTCTGGGAGGGGATTGGTTATTCTATAATATATGAGGGCTAAGAAACCTGCTAACAATACGGCCTATTGGTTGTGTTCTTATAATAGAAGATGCATTGTTATCTTACTATTTTTCTTTGTTTGATAAAGTGTGCTGTTACATTCTTCCTCCTGTATGATTCTCGTTTTGAGAAGTTTGGAACACATAGCAAATACACCGATGGGAAAAATTTTTGTCTATGGCTGATGTTGGTTTTATAGTCCATGTCTCCTATTCCTCTAGCAAATGAAGTTTTTAGGCTTGAATGCAATTTTGGTTCCCCCAAAATATAAATTGTATAACTCTGGTCCCCTCTATTTAATTTAATCTATAATCTCTTTGGTCTTCTAAATATTTAATTGGATTAGTTTTGGTCCTTCCATTTCTATTCCGTTAGTTTTTCTTTTTTTTTTAAACAGAAAGGTGCCATTCTTTTTTGCCTACATGGCTGCCATATAGAAGTCCACTTCAGCAAATAAACCAACCCCAATTTCCTTTTTATTTTTGTTTTTTTTCCTTTTCTCCTGTCTTTGTGGCATTCTCCAGATTATTGTTCTCTCTTCTTCGCCTTCTCTCTCTCTGGTCTCTCTTTCAGCCACTTTCTCCTTTCACTGCAAATTGTTGGATCAAGCTTCTCCAGCCACCAGCACCGCAGCTCGATCCACAGCTTAGGCTGGACCCCAGAAGGCACCAAGCATTAGTTGCCACTGGCCGGTGAGCATAACTAAGCATGAACAGCAGCACCTGCTTCACGTTTTGTCTGCAACAAAACAAATAGCAGAACTCTGCTAAGCTTCAGGTATTTGAAAGTTAAAAACAAAATGGAATAGTAATAGCTGATACATGGTGAGGAGTTGTGGTTGTGGGCTGGGTGCGTCATCGTGTTTTGAGTGACAGAAGGGTAATTCAAAAACAAGGAAACTCCTGTACATTAGTGTTGTCGTTCGTGGGCATATGCACATAATGGCTGTAGGAGTTGTGGGGTTGGGTTTCCATATTTTGCTTTGCTTTTCAGATGATTTTCTGTTTTTTACTCAACTCTTAATTAACCACCCCCCCCCCCCCCCCTTAAATGAGCTAGGAAGTTAGGAATGAAATAACCAATTACTGGGGGCCAACCGGCCTTGGTGGAACTAATAAGTGCCCATTAGCACTTCTGTTAGTCTCTCGGTGGAAGATTGACAGTATGACCAAAACTATCCCAGTTAAATAATTAGAGAGACCAAACTAGATTGTTTGAAAAAAAGGGGAATAAAATTGCACGATTCATATTTCAAAGAGATTAAATTGCATTTATGCGAAAATTTATATTTTCAAAGAGACCACAATATTAATATCTCTTTATTTATTAATTCCACATAATATATTCGTCATTATTGTTCAAATTTCGGATGGTTAATTGTCCTTTGGCAATTGTTGAAATTGCAGATAGTTAATGTCTTTTGGTGGTGGTTCAAATTTCCATGGCATGGAAACTTGGATGCTTGGAACCCTTGGTAGGACGCGGAATGGAAAAACTTTCTTTAGTTGTATTGCGCATACGATCTGCTGTGCTTCCTTGTGCTCAATGCCCACTGTATTGGTGTGGTGTTCAGCTCCCATTTTTTTTTTCTTATACTTTTCAAAAAGTGCACAAATTTTATGGATTATTATGTAATATCTGGAATCTATTGCATGTTTTACGCCGTGGGATGTACACGTTTCTAATTACTGATTGTGGAGTGGATGCAAAGATTTATTGCTTGTTGAGGTATGAGCCAAAAGTTCTAAAGGAAATTGATTAGGTTTCTACTTGTTTTGACGGAAAATATAGAAATTTTCTATAGTAAATATAGTTTTAAAATGTCAAAATGATGGAAAATAAATTATATATCCAATGTTATGTATAACGATTAATGAATTTGGTGGAGGATATTTTTTGTTTTTGTTTTTTTATTGAAAGAGTTCGTCCATTATTGTTACTTTATATATCATGTGCCATTTTTCTAATTAGAAGAATATCGGTGCATATGATACTCTGAAATGACATTTTCCAATGGAAAATATCTTTAAAAAAAATTGGAGCTTTAGGTTTTGTTTAGAAGGAAAATTTGGAAGTTTCAAGGGACTTAAAATATTCTGATTTCATTTCAATTTCCCTATTATTTGTTTGGATATTTTGTTTGTCTTGTGGAATTGTTACTTTAACGAAACAACTCTTAAGAAAATAAAAATAAGAATCAATTTTATAATTTTATTTTTTGTTCTGTATTGTTGAGTAGTAGTGGTGGTCGTCATTTCAGCGTAGAGTCATTTCTTTTGCCATCCAAAAATAGTAGTCATTTTCAGTGTGAAGTCATTTCTTTTGCCATCCAAAAAATAAAATAAAAATTGTAACCAATGCGCTGTGGTGAGGCGTAGTTAATTGGCAGTAGCGGGAGAGTTTCAACATGAAAAAGAGGGACTGGAGGCTGAAAGCAATCACGTGTGCCAAGGAATTTTACAAATTCATTATATTAGGTGGAATTACAAATTCACAATTAAAAATACATGATTAAAGTTCTGAGAGTTTATAAATTGTTTTCAATTATTTAGCCAAACAAGACATCTAAATTGGAATTTCAAATGTTTTAAAAAATTACTTTCCATCTTTAAATTACTCCATCCCAAAGATAACATCGGCGCTACTGGCATTACTGTGATTCTAAGTGTATACCTATAGGACGAGGTTATTTTTCAATTTTTTTTTCAGGAATTCTAGAGTGGCCATTGGAATGAACAATTTACAAATCGGAATGCAGAATCAGAAAATTCTTATGGACTTGGATGAGGTGAAAGATTTGTGTGGATTGACATATCTTGAAATATTGGACGGTTCTCGTGTAGTACTTCAACAAAACCTGTGCAAGGGAGGGAGGGCGGGAAATATTATATCTAGGGTGGGGATTAAAACGCATCACTTTATGGTGCATCAATAATTTGAAATCATTAAATTGCTTTCGATCTCCATAGTACTGCTTAATCAATTATTAGTTCAGAAACTTAGATCCCCACTGTATGTTTTTATAAATTGAAGTCTTTGTATTTTAAGTCACACTTAAATCAGAATAGGAAATTCTGGCTCTAAAATAATAAATGCTTAACTCACGTTCAATTTTTACACCAGTAATAGAAGGTGCGGGTTTAGAGTAAGCTATTTTTTTTTTAATGATAGGAATGATTAAATATATATACAAGATTTTGAAATTAAATTTAGAATGTAGAGAGGGAGAGAGAGAGATAAAATCTTTAAGTAATATTATATACTATTTGATTTTTTCCATAAGAGGATTTGCATAACAGAGTAAGAATAAGAAAGTGTAAATAATATTATTGCTTAAAAATTGTTACTATACATATATAAATATATATAGAAAAACTCTATGATAAATCATTAATATAGTTATATATTAGTATATTACTAACTCTAATTATTGATATATTATCACATAATATGCAAAATTTGATCTTAGAAAAAAATTAAACTTAATATGTGATTAGATTTAGTAATACACGATATACCATTACGTTAATAATGTATCAAAGTGTCTCCCATATACATACATACATGCATGCATATGGATTAAACCTCCACATTCATATTGTTACACTCCAAATAATTTAAAAAATATTTTAATTATTTATCTTGTAAAATTCATTCACGTGCTAGTAATTAGGATTAATATGTGATTAGATTTGGTAATATATGGTACATTATTGATACACCATTGTGTCAATAGTGTACTAAAGTGTTTCTCACATACATACATACATATGGATTAAACCTCCACATCCATATTGTTACACCCTAAATGATTTAAAAATTATTTTAATTATTTATTTAGTAAAATTAATATATACATGCCTATAATTAGGATTAGTGTGGATAGGTTTAGGATGGTATTTTAATTAGATGAAATATAATTTTATGGAGGAAATAAGTATAATTAATTATAGGATTGCATAAAATTAAAAATAATTTTATTTATTTATACAATACTTATATAAATAATTGTAGATAAGTTTAGGATAGTGTTTAAATTAAAAAAACATATGATAAAAATAGGTAGGAAACAATCAAATAAAAGTTAGTGTAAAATTAAAATTAAGTAAAAGTGTTTAGAAAAGATTGAGAGAATACTTTTGCTATTTTGCCTTTATCAAATCCTGAATTCACTAAAATATGCCTAATGGTATTTAAAATCCAAATTTCCTTTTTCCTTTACCATTTTTGCTACCAAACAAAATTCTTCTTCCCCTTAGCTTCCAATATTTTCTTCTTACTAAGTCTAGCATAAATTTTCCGAGAGAAGCTAAGGTAATCTTTTTAGGTTCCTAAATTCCTGATGAGTATTTGTGGAAAATTTGCGGTTATGAGATGAAATTAGGGATTTAGAACTTTTAGCCTATCTTCTTCAAATTTGTGTTGAATAAGGCGATCAAGTTGCTTCCAAAATTTTACTCCTTTTCCAACAATAGGTAAGTAAATAATCTACTTAACATATTAGATTGGTTGATAATTTGCATGATAACTGATAAATTAATGTTAAAATATTTTTGCTAGAGTAGATTTGTATTATTTGAGTTGAAAAATATTGTTAGATAATGGTTATAATGGTAATAATTGGTTGAAGATGTTCCATGTGGGTTAGGGATTAAGTTTGGCTTGTTTAGTTTTGAAATTTAAAACTTTTTAGAAATTCCATATCATTACTTGAGTATATTATTTGAATACTAGCCTTTAAAAGGATTGTATTTAGATACTATATTTGAGTACCAAATTTGAATTAGCTTCTAAATGCAAGTATTTTATTGTTGTATTTGAATACTACCTATATGTGAACTTGGTATTGGAATACAATAGTAGAATACTACCTACATGCAAACATAGTAGTTGAATATCATAAAATATATTTGTTTTTGTTTGCAAGTAATTTATTATTGTAATCGGTTACTTTAGTTTGATAAATTGGGTAATAGACTGTAGGAGAATACTATCTTATTATGAATTTGGTAATCGATCATATTAGTAGAATACTACTTAATTATGAATTAAATAGTGGCTTACAATATTAGAATGCCTTAATTTATAAAACTAACTAGTGAGATATAATAGTAGAATATCTTAATTTGAAAATTAAGTAGTAGAATATTATAGTAGAGTATTATATAATTGAAAGTTAGGTAATGGAATACCATAGTAAAACACTTCCAGATTTATTTCATTATAGAATTAGATTAAAATAACTTATGTGCCATAATGATACTAAAACATTATTATTTTTCATATTTTATTATAAAATTAAACTATACTACCTTATGTTCTATTATAGTATTAGATTGTATTGACATATATTTTATTATCATAATAGACTATACAAGCACATATTGAATACTACAAGGGATTTTATAAGTATACATATTTTATTATTACATTTGAATATACAATCTTATATTTGAATATTATAATAAACTATATAGGCATTTATTTGAATATTACAAAAGACTATATATATAGATATATATATATATATTAGAACACTATGTTAATCATAAGGGCCCACACTTAATCATCATAATTGAGTATTAGTAAGATCTGGATTCTCTAGAGGGTAGAACTTGACCACTACAATTAAATACTCTTAAAAATTTTATTCTAAGTCATAATTAAAGTTAGAGTATTAACACCTACTTGATTTTATAATTTAGGAAATGTAATGATTAAGTTATAATGAGTTATTTGGATCAAGAATGAGGAAAACTCATATTATAATGATGCTTCATTTGTGAAACATAAGAGTATTACATACATGCATTCATAAAATGTTAGTTAAAATTGTTTGGTTTATCATTTATGCTATTGTGCTATAGTGATATGAATTATTACAATGTGTGATGATAATCTTGAACTCAATTGAATGTACATATGTGTGAGTGTGTGTATAGTGTGCTAAAAATAGATCTTGGTTAGAGATGTGTTATTGAATGAAAAGGAGAAATTAAGGGATTATGATAGAAATATGATGAAATGATACTAAATTAAAATATGAAATTATGTATAGGAGGGTAAGGTGAAATATCTAATGTTGTAATGTATGTGTATGGTATCATAACCCATGTTTTCTTTATATTAGCATAAAAAATTGAGTCATGAAAGCTTTCATATGTAAACAATGCCGAAGCATGATTCTTCACCTAAAGGTCCCTTTTCATAATAGTTGGAATGATTTTAGTAGGTGTTTAGAGATTGTAACTTCATATCTTATGACCAACTGTTTATATCACATCTCACTTAGGCATTTATAAGGATTAAGTAAAGCGAATTGTAGATAACTTAGTAAAGTGAATCGTAGATAACTTAGCCAAGTAGGTAGGATGAGAGTGACCTATGACACTAGAGTTGGTTAATGTTATGTTTATTATTTATATATTTATCTCATGAATGTGATTTATGTTTAATATTTATTATTTGTGAGAATACATTGTTATGCTATAATATAATTGTATATGATGCTTATAATAGTAGAAACTAAACAAGATAAATTATGTGTGTTATTCTATATTTCCTTATTGAGCATTGCATGTTGTTGTTAGTAAATAATAATGTTATCTGATATGTAATTTACAATAGTAGATATGGTTGTTGTATATATATATATATATATATGAAGAATAGAAGATGAATATGAATGTAATTATTTGTGATTATTAAGTATGTTGTTTGCTTACTAAGTTTATGACTCATTATTATTTAAAAATATTTTACAAATTCATTTATTATAGCTCCTTGGCCACCTTAATTAACTCAAGAGCAAATTATCTCCTAAAAATCTTGTTAAGAATAGTCATAATCTTATTAGAAGATAGTTAAAAATGGGTTGGATTCATGTAAATAGTTTAGCACTAGTTTCAACTTAAAGGATATTTAAATAATATAATGGAATAATATTAATTTAAAATATTTAAATTAATTCTATTCATTCTCACTTATCTCTACAATAAATACACTTATTAAATTAAAAAATTAATAGTGTTGGCAAATTAATTATAATATATTTTATTATTTTATTAATTTTAAATTAATATTATGATTTTTCTATCTAATTGAAAAAATGGAAGGTTATTAGCATCTACTTACTTATTTGGATAAAAAAATTATGCTATATTTAATGCTAATAAATAATAAAATATAAAATTATTTAAATAATTTTAATAAAAATATTAATTTAAAATATTGAAATTAAACTTCACTTATTTTTAATTTTTATAATAAATGTACTCATTAAATTAAAAAATTAATGATAATAATAAATTAACTATAATACTCTTTATTATTTTATTATTATTAAATTAATTACATAATTTTTAGTCAAATGAAAAAAAATAAATACTGCTAACTTGGATATGGAAGTTATCAGTCCCATGTGTGTGTGTATAGTTTAACAATCTCTACTTTTTTATTTGCATAAAAAATTATACTTCTAATTTAATAATAATAAAATAATAAAAAATATTTAAATAATTTTCATAGAACAATATTAATTTAAAGAGTAAAATACTCTCACCTTCCCTCTATTTAAACAAAATTACTCAAACCTCTACTCTAATTTTAAAATGTACACTTTACTCCAATTAACAGCATCTTTACAATAATATTCTTTGAAAATTCTTTTATTTTATTTATAAATCTTGAAATTACATATGTAGCCATTATTTAAATGCATCCAACCAAGAAGTTGTTAGAATGGAAAAGCCTATTCTGCACGCTTTTTGTTCAACTGGAACACCTAAATTCATTAACTTGCATCAAGAGTTGGAGGGCTTTTGTTTATTGGGTGTTAGAATAGAGTGTTTGGTGTTTGATTAAAGGATCTCTTCTAGTGACTAGTGTGATTTGAAGCATTAATGTTAGTAAATCACTATGAAGCCGTAGGTAGCAAACAATTTTCATTTTTTTAAATAAATTCCATTTGCTTTCGTTTCGGTGATGGCTTCATTTCGCTTTCTTGTTGTTGTCGTCTTTGTTTTGGTAATCTTCGTCTGATTCATCATATTCTGCATTGATCCATTATCTTGGACATTGCGGTTGATGAGCTTGGTGAAGTCGTATAGCATTGTGGCAAAGTCTAAGCAATTAAGGAGGAAGATAACACTAACATTTGCAAAATATAATTACCACTTCAAAACTTAATCATAAAAATAGATATAATTAATTATAAATATTTTATTAACTTTCAAATTTTGATTATACTGCCCCTCTTTTGTTCAAGTCTTCAAAATCTGGAGCTAATGATTATTATTTATAATATAAATAGAGGCTGATTTAGTATTATCTAGATTTTTTTTTACCATTAACTAAATTTTAACAACAAAAATTAACATTCTTTAACTATAAATTTATTAAAGGTCAGTTGTTGGGCTTTTCTAATGCATAAGGGAAGTTTGTGTTTATTTTGAATTAACAATGCAACATATACTGGAAATGATATTTTAAAAATTGGATTTGAATATAAATTAAAGGTTATCATTAAATACATTATGATAAAATAAATTTGTAAAATTCAATTCAATGAATATAAAAATTCAAAACCCAATTTCAATTTTTTTTAGAACTTATAACATTTTCAATTTTAAATATAGAGAGGTGATATGCAAGGGAGGTTAGAATATTTTTTTAATTTAAAATATTTAGGCTAATTTACCTATTTTCTTTTATTTTCATAATAAAGATAATTATTAAATTAAAAATTAATATTGATAATAAATTGATATATATATATATATATATATATATATATATATAGTTAACATCAGTAGTGGGAACGGGAATGGCAACGACCACCGAGAACGGGAACTTTCAAGTCACAATTTGTTTGCCTCGTAAACAATCATATTGACTTTTGAACAAGATTACAAATATAATTATTTCTCTTTAAATTGATATAATCTTTTTTCATAACATAATGCATCTCTTTTCTCATTTTACATTTAAAAATATTATTATAATATTAAATTCCAAACGGATCCTTTTAACATTTATTATCATACAAATTTAAAGGTTATTTCAATAAATTATACCATTAATAACTTGTTATAATTGAAGCATCGATTTAAGTATCTTATTCTGCTACTGTGAACCAACTTTGGTGAAATCATTCTTATGTTATGTCAACTTGTCTCCGTCCACAGGGGGAAATTCCTGTGTGGACCGTACAATAATTCCCTGATTTTTGGTCTCATTCGATAACCAGACATCAATCGTTGGTTTTTGTTATCTTTAATATCTTAAAAATTGAACAAAATTTTTAATTTGTATAAATCTAAAAAATTACCAAAATAAAATCGATAATTATACTTCATCAGACAACTATTATAACTAAAGTAAAAATTTACTGGGTGGAGGACACTTCTTCGGACAAGTGGCCTGAGGTCAAAATCAATGACATTTCCTAACCCACTAATCTAAAATGATTAAGTACCACATCTAATATTAAATTAAATTAATGGGTTCATGCGCATCTCCATGAAACAGGATGCCAAAAAAACTATGGGCAGATTTTGCCACCGTAACTATCATTCATGTTTCAAAAATTGGACTTCAACTAAAGCAACAAAAACCATTTCCATATTTTATTCCAACTTGTCTCGTCCATACTTAATAGTAGCAACACGTAATTGTGACGCTCCTGAGTTTTAAAATTCAAGAGTGGCGAGATAAATTTTATAATTATTAAATTAAAATTATTTAATTATAATTATTCATTTAAAAGATGTGATTAAATAATTTTAATTTAACAATATTTAAGATCGGCATGCTTGACTCTTGAAACTCTCAGCACACCGCAGAAATTACCACATCAACATGAGTGAACAGCAAACTAAGGCTTAACTTCCACATATTCACAGAATTTAACACTAAGGAAGAACAGAAAGGAGCCAAAGGTTGAGCAGGATAGCTCTCTCTTCAAGAGGTAGAGGTGGTGGCAGGTTTCTGAATGATAAAGGCCATGGACTGCATATGGCGCTTGTTGTCAAATGCCAAGCAGCGTATATAAGCATTCGGGTATGCCTTTTTGCATTCATGGATCTCATTCAGCACTTGTGAGGAATCTGTGCAACCAAACATAGGTAATTTCCACAATGTCCAATACCTTCCATCATAGTAGCCTGGCATCTGGCTGTTCTCTCTGTGAAGACGCCCCACCTTCCGAGTTTCAAACAATTCAAGAGTTTTTCAATGCAACTAAGATATCAAATATGCCTCTAAGAATGAAGCATCAAACCAGATGCACATAGAACACTAAGTTCACATCATATAAAGTAATCTGTTTATAGACTAGAAACGCAAATCTTTTTTACCAATATAAAAATTTCTTGGGCCTGACGTTTATAGCATGAGCATTGCAAGTTTTCATCAACTAGATCATTTTTGAGTAATTCTAAGACATCCATTAAGAAAATGGAACATAAATCAACAATACCGTCTGAATATATTTTAATCTAACCTCATCAAATTCAAGGCATGGGATCCATCCCTTCTTCAGCATGTAGTCAATTTCCCTTGCAATGGAGTCGTCTGAGAGTGGTGGAAGATAGGAGAGAGTTTCAAACTTCTTGTTATTGATAGGATTCCATGTCTACATTTGAACATAAAACACAGCAAAGCAAATTTAGAAAGGAGTGGGGAAAAGCAGAGCTATTTAAGAAAAGACTACTAATACATGCAACTACAGTCTCATCAAATTTAGATGGTCCATCAGATCACACACTACCTTCATGCAGTGAGTTCTAGAACCATTTGTGACAGTTTTTTGTTCCCATCCAACAGAACCTGTGACTGGATAAATATATGATGGGTTTGATTTCAAGCCAACAAATCCAGATCCTACGATCTGAGATGAAAAAGCTACAGCTGACATTATTTCTCAGGTGGGTATTAAGAGGAGGGTTTATCAAATCAGAGAAGATAGATGTTATGAATGTTCAACTTGGGTTGCTGAAAAGAGAGAGGACAGGTGCTATGGAAGTAAAAGGTACTTAAAATTTTGATCTTGAAGGAGATAAAATGAACCAGTTGAAAGATAAGGACGGAAGTAAAATGGGCTTGGCTGCTCTTGAATTGTGTATGCCGGTATAGTTGTATGGTCTATTAGAGAGCCAGCAGTTTATGAAGACGGTGGGCGCAAAGTGGTTTGGTTAGGCTTTAGAGCTTTGATTTCATCAATCCCATCCTGCCTTCTGACGATTGCATTAGTAGCAGTAAGGTTTTGACTGAAGTCAGGGGCCCACCAGTCCTTGCTGCCAATGAGGAGTTTCTGCCAGCAAGACCAAGTTGAATATATTAGTTTTGGCCTTTCGGACGCACCCAAAAAAAAAAAAAAAAGGAAAAAAGTTTGGTTGCATGTGGACACGGGTTGTCTCAGCAACCTTCCTTTCAGGCCAAATTAAAAAGAATAGTGATACAGATTGATGAATTACTTACTCAGTTTTCAGATTACAAGCCGAATTACTATACGCACAAAAGTGACACGAATTACCGATCCAAAATGATGCGCATGCGAAGTGTAAGGACAGAACTTACCATAAACCAAAAAAACAATTAATTTCTGACGTTGTCACGTTGGTCCTCGCTATATATTCCATGCATATGTAATCTTCAAATCTCATATCCCTACCAATGAACTTGTGCTGTGTCAAAATCTGGCCATGGCAAAATCAACAAGTTCCTTCCCCAGCTGACTCAAAATTCTGTGGATGTCTCTTGAATGGGGATGAGATTTGTCATCAGCAACAAATTTGTGCACAGTCCGATCAATTTCTATGAAACTCCAAGCAGAAATGGGTGCTACTCCCTTGTTTTTCATCATTTTTCTTATCTCGGAAACTCCTTCCCAACTGGCCATACTGGCATACATGTTTGCTAGAAGGACATATCTTCCGCTATGTTGAGGCTCCAATCGTATCAACAACTTCCCAACTCTCTGTCCCAATTCAACATAACCATGCATCAGACATCCATTGAGCAACGATCCCCATATAGCTCCATCAGGTTCCATTGGCATACTGTTTATCAAGATTTCAGCCTCCTTGAATCGTCCGGCTCGAGCCAAAATATCCACCACGCATCCATAATGCGCAATGGAGGGTGAGATGCCATAAACTTTACTCATACGTCCAAACAACCGCCACACTTCATCCAATAGACATTCGTGATTGCAAGCCGTAAGTATACCAACGAAGGTCACTGCATTTGGCCTGGGTCCAAACCTTTCCATCTGTGAAAAGAGATCAAGTGCATTTTCATTCTTGCCATTAATAGCCAAACCCAAGATCATAGCACTCCAGGTAGTAACATCTTTTTCAGGCATTTTATAAAATATTGGTTCAGCAGCTTGTACACATCCACATTTTGCGTAGAAATCAATCAATGCAGTTCCAAGCTCGAGATCATATTCAAAATCATTTTCATCGACGTAGGAATGAATCCATTTGCCTTCTTCAAATGCACCTACAGCCGCACAAGCGTTAAGAACACACACTAAAAGGGCTCCGTTTGGCTTTACATTCGTACAACTCTTCAGCTCGCGAAAAAGATCAATTCCCTCATTGAAATAACCATTTCTGACATACCCAGATACCATTGCACTATAGGAAACATCGTTTCTCTGAGGAATTGCATCAAATAACTCGCGCGCTTCATTTACCAGACCATTGCTGCAATAACCAGAAATGAGGCTGGTCCAACAAACCACATTCTTGTTGGAACTTTCGTCGAACACCCCGCGAGCAAAATCTACCGCCCCATGCTTGGAATACATGCTTACCACAGAACTAACAACATAAACATCTGATAAATTCCCGAGCTTTACAACTTGGGCGTGAACCTGTTGAAGCAAAGATAGAGAAAAACATGCTTTGACCACTACAGTGAAAGTCCGAGCATTAGGACCGACACCTATTTTGCGCACTTGGTTGAAAAGAGAGATAGACTCATCGAAATTTAAATTTCTAGTGAGACCCATTATCATGGAGTTACAATCAAAGACGTTGGGCATCGAAATGTGATTGAAAAGCGTCTCTGCATAGCACAGATCACCATGTTGTGATAGCGCACAGAAAGATAAGATTTTGCTAGCGATGTAGGTGAAACGAGAAAGACCGTGGGTGATAGTATGAGCATGGATTTGCTTCAGCTCCTTCATGCTTGAGCATTCTTGCAGCAGACGCAGACATGTCATATGTTGTGGTGTTGCCCTGCACAACGATCTTTGCTACCGAGATGCGAGAAGTGAGTTGAGTTCGGCTCCGCCCGTCGATAGGCGATAGCCCTCGTGGAAAAGTTTGAAAAGGATGTTTCAACACAAATTCTCAAATATTTATTTAGTTGAAGGTTTGAATTTAACGAAAAAGATAAATATAAATTTTTATTGAACCTGTAAATTAATAAAAATTATGAATCTTGAAATAAAAATAAAATTTTTGTGATTATAAATTAAAAAATTTAGTAAATAAAAAATTGTGGGATTCAAATTTATTATATTTATTATTATTTATATTGAATTTAAGAAATAGTTTAAAATTTGTAAGCGAAAAATTAACTTGTGAACACCATGTACGTAATTTATGTGCATGTAACATCTATGAGTGAATGCGAGCTTTCTCTTATCAAATTTTCTAACTTGACTGAATTAACTCATAGTATATATACTAACTAACTTGACGTATTTTTTCAATATCTTAATTATCTTATAGAAAAAAGATGCTAGATTACTATAATAGTATGCTAATATATAATAATATTATTCCCTTTTTTGTTTTAATGAAATATAATTACAATATTAGTATACTAAATTATAATATTTCCCTCTTGTTTTGATTAAACTTAGTTACAACTAACATATAATATATTCCCCCTGGGCTTTGTTAATTAAATTCAATTATTATATCAAGACAGCAATTTTAGTATCTTTTCTTTTTAATCACCAATGTTTTAACTATAATAATAAACCTAATTGATTATATTATTTTCACTATACTAATACAGGGAAAATAAACTTCACAACAACGGAAACTGTTAATTAAATTGGAGTGGGTTAATTTTTGATATTATGCATTTTTTAGATTTTCAATTGAGAATATACAGCAGCTCGGGGACTTCAGCATCGCATTTTTTAGATTACACCTCTAATTAATGGAGCCAGTGTCACCGTACGTACTTTTTACCGATCCTCTTTCAGGAGCACGACTTTTCTTTCTCCACAGCCGAGGGACCGCTGGTGTGTTGTTTCTAGGACTAAGCTAACCGGTAAGGAGAGATTATTCTAACGTTTGACCAAACCTGATTTTGCTTCGTTAGAAATCATGGAATGCCAATTGCGATGTACCAAAAGAGCTCAAATTTCACCAAAAAGGAAAAAAAACCATTTACATTCTCTTTTTGTAAGAAAAATCAACATTTGCTCTCTTTTAATAAATAATAAAATTTTTGATTTTATAAATCTCATAAATTATAAAAAAATGAATAAAAAATATATACAAAAGAGTTCGAATAACATTATCCTATCTCATACCATATGTGATTCATGAGGCAAACCCCAACACAAAAAAATATCAATTTTAAGGAGTGACTATATTATCAAATAAGTGAATCTACAGTTCTTACATATGAGTAATGACAATGTTCAAATAAATATAACCAGTAACCGTCTAATGAAGAATATTAGGAATCTAAAGAATTATTTCAACATAAAAACCCAGGAGGGCTTTTAAACTAGAAGATTTTAGTTACACCTACAAAGCATGGTCAATGCCAAAGTTTCATGCAGATTCCAGCCGGCACAGATGTTTTTTTGCTTGATATACATTCCGAGAAAGTGTCCACAAGCTGCTCTGCAAGAGATGCTGGATCTTCCATAAATGTATCCACGTATACTTTCACAATCTTTACCTCCTCTGGTGTTGCTCTCAAGCTGTACCAAGTCAGAAACTTCTGCCTGAAGTTCTTTTCAATATGTCCTTCACACTCTAGCCATCTAATCACCTTCACATAATACTCAAAACCTCGATCTGATGAAAAGGCTTTGGCAGCAAAGTCATCTTCTTGCCTTTCTCCGCTACTCTTCTTGGATATACTGCCATCTTGGGGGCCATCTCTTTTCCCCGACCCATTTGCCTGTTCCTTGCCACTAGATTTAGATCTCTGGTTTCTTCCAGGTCCATCCTTCAGTATTTCCAACCTGCGAGGAGTAATTGGCAAGCCAGCTTCTAAGCTCCGCATAAATGGCACACATTCCATCCCAGTTTGAACTGGGGAATTTGACCCATGGTCGGTACTCATGTCTTCAGTGACTTGTCCCTCGGATGAATGCTTGCTTTCCAGTTTCAGCATATCAGAAGAACTTGGGACACAGCTGTCAGGTCCTACAGCATGTTGCTTGTCAGACAAGGAATCTGCATCTGCTGGAAGTCCTTCTCCACCCATGTTGGAACAGTTAATAGCATCTTTAGATACATTTGCAGAGGCAAGCTTGTCATTGTCCTGATGATAAGTAAGATAGTTGTCTGCTCGATTATCAATGTGGTCACTGTACGGATTACTATTATTGGTTTCATCCTCCACCGATGAAGGATTGGAAAGGCTACTGCAGTTGGTTACTGGGCTCTGGCTTCTGTCAGAGCAGTTTGGGATTTCCTCCTCACCTTGCTCGGTTGAACAATGAACTTCACATATACCCAATTCCCTTGAACCAGTGAAGGATACGACTTTGAAACAGTATTCTGTTGCTGGAACTAGACCCCCGACACTGAACCTTCTGTTTGGCGGAAGCAAAGTGCAAGTTGGTTCCCCTGGATAGTTCGCATCATGAACCTTGCGATGCCACAAGCTGTAATTAATATTATTTTCCCCAGAAGGAGCTTCTGAACCCAAAATCACAGTGAGTGATGTTGCAGTGACATCTTCAAACCTTAATATATTTGAAGCAAACGCAATTGTATCTGAAAATGTCAATTATGAGCATACAACCTCAGAAAGGTCACTATTGCCTAATTCAAAAAACCCAGATCCATAAAAAATTATTTTCAGTGGGCAATGATAGCAAGCAGAACAATATCATGGTTAATTGGTTATGTACATCGAAACAAAGTCAAAATACAAATTTACCATTCTCATCACACAGATTACCGTCTACTTGAGGATGAACTCATACTTTCTCTTGTAATGATACTATACAGGGTCCAAGAAAAAGTCATTCACCTTGAATTTTTGGATTTGGAGTTGCATGCAATGTCCTTTCAGAGAGCAATGAATCCAGTGACTCCAAAGCAAAACCACAGAGTTTCTGAACCTCTGGTCCTGATGAGAGTCTATTCACAATACCCCTACCAATCTTGGCTGGTGAGCCAGTTAATGGACCCACTTCTGGTTCAAGTTTCCTAACTGCTTCATCCACAATTTCACAAAGTTTTCGATACTTTTCAGTCCCTTGTAAAAGTCTTTGGCTGATAGAGACACGATAGCAGAGTATATCCACACGCCTCGTATCCTTTGCCACCATTAGTTGTTTTCTCCAACATCTAAATTCATTTCATATTAAAAAAAGAAAAAGGTGAGATTGATCATACCCTGCACATTTTTATAACATTTTTTTAATACTCCATTCTTGATATATAATGTGCTAACTAATCAAAACATATTCCTCTGAGTTAGCTACAGGGTCATGATATATATTTACTATAGATTATAACGGTTTATCTGTGAATCTATCTTTTCATAACTTAAAACAGCAGTTGCTCATGTTTTCATTGGGCACTTTAGTAGGGTAAACCCATAAATAAAATCTCCAAGTTCCCTACTCGGATGATGCTCATAAGAGGAAATTTCTTTGAAGGCAGAGACACTCATCACCAGGCTCCACTTGCATAGAAGAGTTACAATTGCATAAATGAGAGAGGTAATTGAAGGCTTGAAAAATAAAATAATAATAATTGGATATTCAGCAGGTTTAATGATAAGGTTTGAATCAATCACATGAATGTAGGGTTTCTCAACCACACAAGTGCAGACATGTGATGAAGGCCACTGCCTATCAATAATGTCTCATTTGTATCAATAAGATGTGATCTAAGAAACTGCAAAACTTAAAAAGGATAAAAATGCCCCATTACCCAAGTAAATCATTCACTTTCCCACAAGAGACACAGTAGAAACTTCCATCAAGCTTGGGACGATCCCCTCTTTGGCAATACCAGAACCATCGTGTTTTAAAGCACACTCAAGATGGCATGACAAGCCACATGAATCACCAAGAAACGGTGACTCGGAGCTACAAATTAACCACAGGCTAGGATCTTTGTTGTCATCATATTGATGACAAATGCAGCATGAACATCTTTTGCAAAATGCATCTGCTTGGGTTAATACAGCTTTGCAAGCTGAGTTTTGCAGTATGTGGTACTATCTACATCTCCATTACCATTAGAGACTGGAAGACTGTTTTCAGGAACAGGAATTCGAGATGGATTCTCAGTTTTTCTCAGTCTTTTAGTAGGTTTCTGGCCATGTGCAGGAGAAGGCTGTGGTCCAGATTCATTTGAGGTTTCCTTGCCTCCTGCTTTCTTTTCGGAAACAAGTTTTAGAAGGTTTTCTATGATTTTCAACTTTGTCAACCCAGTATATTTCCTTTCTTTTCCCATCTCTGCACAGAGGATCTGTAAAATCTCTTGACGGCTCCATGACTGTAGCGCCTCTGCACCATGTGACAATTTAGATATTTCATACACAAGTTCTCTTTTTTCCTCCATACTCAACTTACTGCATTTGGATGGATCAAGTGTGACACCTAGGATGCAGGAAAAGGAAAACATGTAGTAAGATATCTCTTGTAAAGACTGCATTAACTCGAGTCCCCAGCATATATACATGTCATAAATCATAATAAAGAATTTAAAAGAATGATGAGAATACAAGCAGGAATACTTCACTGATTCATCGAGAATCAGAAAACCCAGCAAGGATTTCAGAAGTTAAGGCTCCCATTTTGTTCAAGCTCTGAAACATTGACTTAATAAAATGAAACTAAGACCATAAAACATAATCTACGTATTGATTTTGAACCAACAAGGATGTCCCAACCACATGAATTTGAGTGGGGAAAAAGAGGAAGTGTGTAACTTTGGTAATGGGCCCCAAAAGAGAGTCGCTTTATAGAAATGGACTTCACCTCCTTTGACTTTGTTCATGTGGCTCCAAACTCTTCTAAGAGACAACCCATGGATAATTTAGTAATATGTACCAACCTAAGATTCTAGCATAGAAGTTTACATGATGATTCGCCCCTGGGTCTCCGCCCCTCAATAATACATTAACAGAATAAAATATTTTACTGTATTTTGCACAGTAACAACAGCACGGGTAATGTATTATCTGGACAAATGCAGGAACAAATCAAGCATCAACACCGTCACCTGTAGTAAACTTTTAAATAAATTAAAATTCAAAATAACAAATTTTAAACAAAAAAAATATTTTTTTTGGTGCGAGGAAAAAAAAATACCATGATCAAGAGATGATAAAAGGAATTAACCATGGCAAAATTTGTCAAAAAACCAGAAAACCCAGACACGACACAATGCTCCAGCAATCTGCTCACGAGGAGCTGCTGGTACATTATATCCCTGCAGCCAGAGTATGAAGCGTGTAACAGATCCTTCTGAATTTAATGCCTTCAGTTTTTAACAGAAAATTGAATCAACAGGGAAAATACTGGCGTACATGAGAATTAGACAAAATTCGATTGGAATTCGAGAAAAACTATGAAGGCGCTCCGACGTTACCTTCTAACGACGAATCTGAAGCCATAGCTGCTCAGCACAATAAGAAACCGTTCATCACACCGCATTACCACCCAAATCCCAGAAATTTTGCTAACCTGAAGAAGAGAAACATCTGGCTCAGCAAGCAATACATATGAAACCGGAAACAAAAGAAAAATTGAGGAATAACATGACCAAAAATAGGAAATAAACGAAACGGATGGAAGAAACCGAAAGGGAATGGAATAATAAACAAAATACAAAGAAAGGACACTGGAAATTCTGCCACAAGCGAGGAATCCATGGAATTGAAAAGTGGTTCTCACTCTCTGTCTCTGTCGCTCTCCTCTTTCTTCTGGGTCCTGTTGGTTTGCCTTTTTTTCCTTTGACAACCCGAAACTGCAGTGAAAGGGAGATTCGAGGCGAACCTTTGTTTCTCAGTTGTTTTAGAGAGAGCGCAGGAAAAACAGAAGAGCGCTCGCTGATGAAATAAATAAGGGCTATTCGGGGGGCAAAAGCGGCTGCAATGCATGCTCTCTCAGCAATTTGCCTTTGCCTTTCGGTTAGCTTCGGAATAGTCCAACATCGTAAATCACCAAAATAGCCCTCGATCTGTTATATATTTCAGATACAGACAGATGAGAGTATACAATTCACGATAATGTTTGAAGTGGTGTGCATATATCCAAAAGTAATATATATATATATATATATAGTGTATAAAAGAAAATGATATATATTCCGAAATAAGGAGGCGAATTTGTGTCCTGATATTAAAAAAAAAAAAATTATACACCTCTAGATAATTGAGTTTGAGACGGGCTCTACTTGCATTTCGGAATTCGTAGCACTGCTGATATATATATATATATATATATATATATATATATATATATATATATATATATATATTATCTACTTGCATTTCGGAATTCGTAGCACTGCTGATATATATATATATATATATATATATTACGAACTCCAACTTACTTATTTATTTGAATTCCCATATTTTAATTTTGTAAAGTTTACTATATTAACAATTGTATATTATAATGTTTAAAATATTAAAACTTAAAATTATTTTTTAAATAAAAATGGTTAAATCATTAAAGATTTTCAATAAAATTAAAATAATTTTATTCAACAAATGTAAAAATATATTATATTTAGACTCCATTTATTTTATCAAAAATATTTTTCATAAAAAATATAGCTTTTACATATATTGATAAAAAATAATATATCAGTTGTATATTTTAAAATTAAAAAATAATATCTAATGTTATGAAAGTGAAAATATAAAATCCTCTTTAAAATAAAAAAATATTATTTAAATTTATTATACTTAATATTAAATAATTTAAATATTTTTAATTTAATATTTTATAAATATATTTTAAGAATGATATTTTTTCTAAATCGTAGCTTCTCATCCACAAATACCATATCTATCAGCAACGTGCATGACATGCTACTATGGATTGAGAATGGCCTCTCAGTGTCCATAACAGCCTGTCTCGTAGTGTTGGAGATAATATTTCTGCTATTCTTCTTCTTTATAGATAAAAATAATAGCCTCCAAATTTGCAATATTTGATAGGAAGAATTGAAGATTCCATTGTTTGGAATGGAAGCAAACGCACGTCTATCTCGCCGCATCTGATTCCTAGGTGCGGTGGAGGAATTGTCTATTAGCTTTTTTCATTTTAATGTTATGAGAAATTTTATTTTTTGAAAAATTAAAAATATATTATTATTAAATTATATTTAACATATTTGAATTTAATTTTTTATTTTGATTTATTTAATTTAATATTTAAAAATAATTTAATATTAAAAAATTAAATTTTTTAAAGGATGAAAATTTTCGTAGCTCTATCCTTCACCTCTATTCTTCACCAAACACATGCTTGAAGGAATAAATTAATAAATAAATGTTTAATCATGTAAAGAATAATTATTAAATTCCACTTCCATTATGGTTTATAATTAAAACTAATGAATCAAGTCAAACCCACCTCGAAGGATGGTTTAAATCTATGTACTGTTTGTATATAATTAAAAATAACTTATGCACGTCTGTAAAAGGAATTTTTTTAATAAAAAATAATGATTGAATACTAGTGAGACAACTTAATTCATTAGTTCCACTTCTATTTTGAATTAAAGAATTAAAAGATCTCTTTTCCTTTTATAAGAGTAGCTTCTTAAATTCGAATTTATAATCATTCAGAGATAAAGTTTGTTTATATACTCTTTACTAAATTAAGAAATTACTTATTCTTTAAAAAAATGTTAGCCAAACTAGAATTAAAACATTAACAAGATTTAAACTCTTATTTATCAATAGCTAAAATTTACTCAAAATAATATATTAACCAAAATTAACACCTTATTAATTTGCCTATTAGAAATATTAATTAATTATGATAACGAGTACATGATAGTGGAATTTGAATCCTCTTTTTATTATTATCCTTCTCTTCTATTTTATTTAAGCTTTTTAGATCATCGTAATTATTACTTGGACAGAGGAATTATTAAGATTCATTTGGTATCATAATTTTTTAAAATTGATTTCATTTTACTTTAATAGAAATAATTTCAAACTATTTATAAATAAATCTTATTATTTCAAAATTTTATTAAAAATAATAATTTTAATTCATTTTTAAATATTTTTTGTTTGAAATATATTAAAAATACATAAAATTAATTAAAAATAAAATTTGATGGTATTATTATGAATATAACATTTAATTAGAGGATAAATTTTTTAGATAATATGTATTTTAAGTTATATAAAATTAATTTTAGTAAAATTTTTACTAAATTTAATAAAATATAATAGTATAGATGTAATTTAAGTAAAAATTATAAATAAAATAAGATAATTTTTTTTTACTTAAATTCATTTGGCAAGAACGAGGTTCGCCCTCTCAAATGTCGAATCTCTCCTGATTGAACCAAAAATGGGAAAAACCCTTCTTGCACTTTATACGAAAAATAAACAATTGCGTGACAAAGCTGAAAAAATTATTTTCATTAGAAAAGGGCAGAACTGTCCAACAGAAGTAAACTCGGGATCCAGATAATAGGGAGTGCTAATTCTGTTGCTGTGGCACATGTGATATCAGAATCATGGAGTCTTGAAGACAACGCAGAGGGACATCATGGTCAATCGAACAGCTGGTGTCCCACAAATTCCAGTTGGATAAGGCACAAATTATAGCGTTTTTTTATTATTAAATTCACAAACATAATAAATTAGAAGACAAAGAAGTTTAAACATTTTAGTGAGATGCTCCGACTCACTGTTCTAACGGTGCATCGGTGAATTTTAATAATTAGGATTTATTAATTTACGTAACATTATATAAATTAAATAAAATTTAATAATTTTAAAATTAACAGTGAATAATAAAATAATATATTTTAATCTATACCAATCTTTTAAAATAATTTTATGAGAAATTAATCTAATTATTTTTATTATTAAATTATTTTTTAATTTATAATTTTTATTTGATTCATTCATCTCAAAATTTAAAAAGAAATTAATAATAGAATATCTTAATTTCTTAAAAAAGAAAACTATTTTGATGTATGGATGCTATTAATTTAAATCATTTAATTTTATTCATTTTATATGATACTATAAATAAATAAAATTTAATAATTCATATTAATAATGTAATATAATTAATGCACCATAACTATTGCTTCAAGAAATCCACCTCACCTATGATTACCCAACTTCTAGAAGTGTCATCAAGTGACACGTCCACCGTTACTATGGCCTGAGACAACTTTGACCCCTCTGAAATAAAAGACGAATTTAAAAAATAATAAATAAATTTGTCGACGAAGGAATCAAAGTAAATAATCATTAATTTAATTTTTCTTTTTACGGCACTAATTTGTTGCCATTTCTATATTCTGCAAATTATACTGCTTTATAGGGCATTTTATACAACAATTTCTTTCGAATATTTAATAATATTGCAAACAAAATAATCACGTGTGTGTTGTTTATTTGACATATCATAAATATGTTTGTAAATAAATATAGGCTTGATGTCTACGAGTTTTATTGATATTTTCTATTGGGAAAATAAGGCATTTAAATATAATTTTGTGTATATATCCTAAACAAATACACATGCATTGTTCTTCCACTATTTCTACCAATATTATAATTACAAAAGGGTTACATCACATTATAGTATTCGTTGTTGAGCATATAATTTTCTCCAAGTATTAAGTTATTTTTTAAACACTTTTTTTTTTTTTTTTTAGCATTTCTAATATATAATAAGGTGGATACATCGTAGCACGAAAAAAGGGGTGTTACCCGGAACATCAAATTTACCCCACCTATTTTGGCAAGTTACATTATTATTATTTTTTTGTGGTGTCCATTAATTAAAATAGATAGTAGAGATGTGATGTTAATAGCATTTTATGATATATTTAAATGAACGGAAATGAAATGAAAGAAGAGAAAATAAGTGATTATATCATATTCATTTCGTTATTTTAGAGTTTTAAAGAGGACTACAAGGGAAATTAAAAATTTGTGATTCGTCTTTCAGAATCTTCCAAAATATCTGTGGTGATTATTTTATATTCTTCTATCTTTAAAGATTTTTAACAATTTTTAAACATTTAAATTAAAAAAATGAATTATGATTTGACTATTTATATTCTCCTGCTTTCCTTTTTTTTATTCCCTCTATTTCTGTTTTTTTTCTTCCTTTCTCTTCGTTTCGCCCAAAAAAAAAAAAGAATAATGTACGCAAATCCTCATTTTATAATAATCCAATGTTAAATATATAAGTTGATTTCAAGAGTAACATATTTCATTGTCAAATTATTGATCTTTTCATATTTTATATTCAAATTTTATAAATAAAAGTAACTAAAAATTTATTTTCATATTAAATTTAATCTAATTTAACTCCAAATTAACGATGGATCAATAAAACTCTTGAATATATATATAATCTCTCTCATCGATAATGAAGTAAAACTGGCAAAAAAAATGGTGGTAATCGAAACCTGCAAAATGTTCCACAAATGAACATTGATGTACTTCTCTCAGTCTATCACATCACAATCGATACTAATTTTGAAATCATATAATTTTACACGCGCGCGTATATATATATATATGAAAATGTAAATTTAATTTATTATTAATGTAAAATATATTATATTATTAATAAATAAGAAATATATTATTAAATAATAATAAAATAAATTTAAATCCTATCACTTATATATATGGATAATATTTTAGTAGCGTGTGCGTACACTGCATTTTATGAATTAAGTTCAGCCAATCAGATCCTGATATGGAAAAATATCCAATCGTTACATAAAATTGACATTTTGTTTACGTGGAAGTTTATGAATGGACACTCAGAAAGAACAGGAAAGAAATGAAAGGTAAAGGGTGTAACAGTGGTAATGAAAGTGACATTTACCGGACCAACATATAGGGTTGGATAATAGAGATAAGCAGGGTGTACGTTCGATTGGCGCCGACCAAAATCATAGAACCTTGCAAATAATATCCGACGTCATAGATTATTCAATACACGCAAGATTTTAGAATATACCTCCTCTTTTCTCCCCAAAAAAATTCATTTTTGTATAAATTTTTTATATCAAATTTATATCTACGCGACACTAATTTATTTAATTTTATTAATATTTATATAAAAATTAATTTATTTAATTTCATTTTTTTAAAAAAATAGAATTGATAATTAACATTTTACAAGAGAAAAATTAATATAAAACATATCACAAAAATCAAAGAAAATGTTTACACAATTTTAGATTTAAACTCAAAATATACAGTTAAAAGTTACGGTAGTAATATTAGATGTTACTGCAAACAATTAAAATGAATTTTATATTGATATTTTAGTGATATAATAAAACACAATATTGTTTTAAAACTTTTAGTTTTTATTATGACTGAAGTTCAAATTTAAAACTTATATATATTAAATGAATTATTACTTTTATTATTATTTAAAAAATTGATGTGCATATATATATTTCATGATAAAAAATGTAAAATTTGTATATATTCTTGCACTACATGAATGCGTGAATATTCTGTGCTTTCATATGGTTACACCAATTATGAAACAATTTGTCTTGGAATATAAGATCGTGTGAGGAACTACTTACACACACAAAAATAACAAACTATTTCTCATGGAGAGCAACTGAAGAACACGATTAGTTGGTTTTTTTTTCTTTTTAAGAAAAAAGACCCTTGTGATGACCCAATTGTAGATATCATTGGCATGAAATTCAATTAATTAGTTTCTACTAGCTTAATCTACATTCTTATTTAATATATTATGGCACAAGTGAAATAATTAGGGAAAATAGACGGAATGATCATGCAATAAGAAGGAATAATGAGATTTTATCAATTAAAAGGATTTAACAATAAGAAAGAGTTAAACCTACTCATATTTTATCTAAGTTTGGAAATAAATTGGTTTGACTAGTTCTAAAGGTATAAGGTTGTATCCCTTTACCTTTAACCCTATACAAAACAAGATCAAAAATATCTATCTGCATCAAAATATTCATTTGCTATTCTTTGTCATTCTAAGGAACTCTTAGAGCTTAGCTTTAAGATAATGGTACAAGAGGCTCAACCTAAAAATTTATAAAAGAAAAATACAAAAGGGTAAGTTCAAGATTTAGTGAACAAACCCTTAAGCAACATATAATTTAGATATTTAAAATAAGATTACCAACCAAATTTACCCTTCTTTGGATTTAGGTACTTTGGCCATACCATTCACAATAAAAAATTCTTATTAGCATTAATAGATCATCTATATGATTATATGGACTCAATGATAACATTATACAAGATATAGTGATAATACAAAAATAACAGCAAGTAAATTTCTTTATGACTCTCATATATTCTTATATCTCATAAGTTTATCTTTATCTCTCCAAGTCAATCTTAACCCTTAGAAACTATTACCAAATCCAATATTTGAAATAATATCATTATACCTCCATCTTATTTTTCACAAACATCAATACCATCTAGCTCAATTAACATGAGCACTACCAATATGAATCACCATTGTATTTTTAATACTAGCATGTCTCTATTGCAAAGACCTTAAGCAACTTTAACATATCAATGTCTTATTTATATCCCATTTTTAATAAATCAATGCATAATAGTCATAGATATGGTTAGGAGAGGAAAAATCCTTATTTGTATTTTTATGATTCAAATTCAAGGTTAAACATGGATTAAATAGTCAACTATCTTTAGTTCTAATATTAAAACATGAAACTCAGCTAAGGGAATCAATTTTGAAAGTAATTATAAACCTCTAGTAACCTTGTAAAAGCCTGAAATCACTTCTGGAAGCAATTTTGATTGAGGATTTTTGGTTTTAAAAGTGAGGAATCACTTTTGGCAGCGATTCTACCCTTCTAGAAAAAAAAAAGAAATGTTATTGAAATGATTCTTGGGTCTATTACATTTTAGTATTAGGTTTCAAATCAAATAACATAGCAAAAAATTTAAAATTTTTATTCTAAAAAATACCAATGATCCAAGCAAAGGATTATAAACTAGTGTTATGGTTTATACCTTTGTTGTGTGAAACACATTTGTTATAGAAAGATCTACTTCTATTTCTTAATGAATAATTCGGTCACCTGTATTTGAATGATAACAAATGCACGAACGATTTGCTATTGAACATTTGAATAATGTTTGATAACAATTAGATCTCATACAAATGCATGAATTAGAATGTTAAATCACAAATATTGTCCTCTGGAGCAATATCTTTACAATATCCACACGAGCAATCAAATACTCCAATTTAATCAAATAAGATTACTCTCTTTTTCAATGCAATGCTAATTATGGGACTTTATTTCATAGATGATAACTATGCTTTTTCTAATCTTAGCCAGATATTTCCCTTTTAAAAGAGTGATATCTCGACTAGATATTTCCTTTTAAAATATTTAATTGATATCAATTAGATAATATTATCTAACTAACTTATTTTATCTTATAGGTAAAATTCTTCTTTAATCTTTAATCAAAACTATCTTAAGATAGGATATAATTGGGCTTTGATTATTAACTAGGCTTAAATATGAGTTTGGCTAATAATTATCCCATATCTAGTATTTCCTAAACATAACCCAATCATATTATATTATTACTTAATGAAACCTAATCGTATTAGGCCTATTATAATTAGGAGCCTTAGTTTAACAAAAATTTTCTAATTATATTATGACCTTAATATTTGATACATTTATTGTGTATGACCTTATAGGTTTTTATTATATTGGTAGTGATAATAAAATCTAACTTTAGTACTATGAAAAATGAATGGTATTTAGTAATATATCACTACCACTTAAGTAATGAAAATGTCAGTGACTTGATGTAACTTTTCCAAGCCTAATATCTTATGTTGTTTAATCCTTTTTTCTTTTAAATATCTACATTGAACTCGAGGCATGGAATATGTTACCTTCTTCATAATTCAATCTATGTATTTTTTTATTTTTAAGTAGACTAACTATAAATAAATAAATCATTATCACATATTGATTCATTTGAGCATAACCATACATTTCATAATCTCATTCAATTAAGAGACTAATAAATATCATTTTTTTCTATATAAAAAGGATAAAATTCTACCTAGATTACTTACATTCCTTCATTATAATTTATGGTATCACTAATAAGCACCTATAAGGCAAACCCTACTACAAGTAACATTAAGTGGCATCAAAGTACATTACTCCTTATATAGGGGATTACTGTGATTTTAGGTCAAAAGATCACTTACATTATTATTACTAGGAGAATTGCTTATAATACTTATATTGTGATCCATGTAGCATTGTCATGTTAGGTTAGTTTAGTATATTTGTTTTCTAACATGTATATATGAGTTGACTTGATATTATATATCCATAAGTACATTTATTAGTCAATATATATATTAGTCTTAGTGTATTATTGTTATCCTTGTTTAGATTAATACTTAACTAGGGATATTTTAGGAATAATATATATTATTGCAGGAAAAATTATTATATTTACTTATATCACATAGATATAACATTAAATGTAATAATGGAAATGCCTTTATAAAGAAAGAAATTTAATGCATTATATACAAATATAATCATCCTATGATTGGTTACTAAAGCATACATCATCATCTTAGTCTAATGAAACATTTTTGGAAATGATTTTTATATGATTCCTCTATATTTCTCTAGAAATTTCACTATTTAGATAACATAAATTCCATTTCATCACATTTATGAGGCCACCAACCATGTCTCAACCATTATAAATTACTAATAAGATAATATTCACACTAAAATCAACCAAGATCTCCAATCAATCATCATATTTTAACAAGTTTATACATCAAAACCTAGAAAATTTAATTCAAATTAAACAAAATTAATTTAATTTATTAAAAATAAAACTAGAACATTTACTCACCTAGTATGGAAGAGATGTTAGAAAGATATATGTGAAGATTGTTAGTGCCTAAACATCGAAAATCATTAATTTGAGCTTAAGGTCCATATTTTCCTTTTTTAGCTAAAACATTTAAATCTTTTTAAAACTAAAAAAAAATGAAGAAGGACTTAACTATAATAGATATCTTACTTTACTTGTATAATGAAATTGATGAGAATTGACTCTTTTGTGGCTTGATTAAGGAAAAAAATGAAGAAGAGGAGGAAAAGAAGTTGATGAGAGTGCAATGAAGTTTTAATTTGAGGGATTAGGAATTTTTTTTTTTGAAAAAATAAGGAGAAAAAAGAAATTTGGATTGGGACATTTTTAGAAAAGTGCCCTAAATCTTTTATATATTCACATACTCACCTTTAAATATTTTTAACTCTTAAATATTTTTTAATAATTACCATAATAATTATTTATTTATTTTAATAATGAAAT
>JAIUCU010000193.1:0-40037 GCA_020226215.1 Sindora glabra
ATCGCCAATGTGCTCCCTGAACCGTGATGGATGGATGATAGTGACGTCAAGCATGAAACTTAGTGGTAGTGTAAAGAATTGGCCAAGTTCACTCAAGCTTTTGGGGTACTTGAGTGGTCCAGGAATGCAACGAACATGGCAACTTACCCCATTGTGTCAGCAGCATATGAAATGCTGTCAATCAACGTCTGACATACACAATGCCATACAATTGTGAGAAAAGTTACCAAATGTGAGCTAATGGTAAGAGACCTGAATAATGAATTAAAAATATAAATTTAGGCCTCCGAATTATAGTAGTGAAGAAGTACAAAGGTAAGGCTAACCTGACTAGCACAAACTTTTTTCATGCACTAAGATGCAAATTTGCAAACCCCATGTAAAATTAAAAAAAGGGTGTCATTTGTTTACTATGCCATTTTCATGTTTTTATCTTTGTGTAGGCATGTCTATGAATGTGGAAGACACTAGTAATACTACTATTAATTGTATCTGTAGTAGTAAGACTGGTAATTGGGGTGCTATCTGTGAGTTCTATTACTAATCTACCGGATAAAACAAGGGCCAAGACTATAATATCCGGACACTTTTTGAGTTTGCAGAAAATCAGTCCTATAATCAGTATTTTTTAAGGTTTAAATACTCAGTGCAGCTGGATATATTTTAAACCACTAGATTTTAAGATAAAATTAAAAAAAAATATAAAACCGTAGATAACTGCTTTTATTTGAAATCTTTTTGTTTAACAATCAATTTAATGACTTGAAAAATTCAGGCATTTCAAAAAATTCATGCTCTTCAATGCTCCAGGAAACTAGATTCCTTTAATTATCGTTAACTTCTTCTTTGAACATATATGCCTTGAAAATGTGCCTGGATATGGAAGTGTAATAAATAAATAAATAACAAAGAGCATGTAATAGAAATTCCATTCTTCCCTGGTTTGTATTATACGAGGCAATTTGTTTTCTAGTGGCCATTACTGGTTTTCCTTCTTCCCTTGATTCCCTCTCCTTTGTGTTGTTGTTAGGATGCAGATTTATTGCGCGTGCTTGTGACATATCACTGTCAACCCAGTTAGTACAGACCAGAGACTGCGGCTAGTTGTTTCCCATCAAAATTTTCAGGATCAATCCATCTTAAAATCCATATAATTTTCAAAAATTAGCATAATATTTTTTTCTCTTGAGAGAAGATTCTAAGTTGCCCTGCTGGTAACCCTAGTACTTTGACAGTCACCAGAATCCCAAGTGTGGAGCCTCAGGGACTGTGAGGCCTTAGCCAGGAGCAATATCTATAGACAACTAAAGTTAATTAGCTCTGCAATTTTTGTTGTCTAAGAAGAAGAGTGGTGAAGATGAAGTTCTTAGAACGTTCTAGAAAGTTACCAATTAAAACTACTCCCATATGGCAATCTGATCTATCAATCTGAAACTGAATTCCGTCATGTAAATCCAGCTCCCAAGCAATAAGATGGAAAGAATTTATGCACAATAATTGAAAAAAAAATGCCAAATTTATTTCATAATCTAAATCTTTGCTTTAGCATTGTCAGATCATAAAAAGCAGAACAATATATTCTGCGTCCCCTCCCCCCATCCCAGCAACATAAATTGACAGCAACAACAAATTCTTCTGTCAAATTCCAACCCCCAAAATTTAATCAATAATAGCCAAAAACATATTAAAAAAATCATCCTGTGACATTTTTCTCTAACTACACAAGATAACCCTTGTAACTGCAAGAGATGAACAAGACAATGTGAAGAAGAACAAAGAAACAAAATCCCTAGCAGACCATTTTCGGACCTCTTTCTTCTCAACCCTTAAACTCTTTGCCCTCCTCAAAGCATCAACTTCTTTCAACAGATCAAATTCCAAACCTTTTTTCTTCAATTCCTCTACGCACTTAGCCAGAAGCCTCCGATCTTCCTTTTCCCTCTCCAGAAGCTTTTCCATGTGAGCCTCGACGTCGGTTTTGTATCGAATGGCCCAGATTATGCCGAGAGAAAACAACAGCGAGCAGATTGAGGGAATCCACGATCGGCGGCACATTCTCGGAGATGATGCCATGTTGAAGAGAATCATGAGCGATGTGGAGTGGAAGAGGAAGAAGAAGATGTAAAGCGATGTGATTTCGTTGCGGATGGAATCGATTTGGGTCTCTTTGAGCGCGATTCGGCCATGGATGAGTTCTTCTTCTTTGAGCCATTGCTTGAGGAGAAGCTTGTGGGTGGGAGTTTCGGCGATTTGGTGGAGGGGATGGAGATGCTTCCACTCCATGATTGACGATCTCACGCTGCTGTCCTGTTCAGTTAATTCAGCCATGAATTTGTAGAGAGAGAGAAAGAGAGCTCGAAATAGAAACAGTAGGGTTTGTGAAAGAGGCTTTTCATTTTTAAACGATGGTGTGGATTTGAATATTTTGTAACGGTCGAATTTGCGCTGGCCTGAGAAGACCTCAACGGCTAGGAGTCGGAGAATCTTAATTGACGGTGGATTGTCATTAAAATTGGGTAAAATGCTGTAAAAGTCCCCAATACTTAAAATTCATATGCAAACAACCCCTGAATTTTAAAAACACATAATTTACCTATTAAAATTTATACTTTGAACTTGAAGTTTATATTGAGGAATTAAAATCGTCTGTCAATTTGCCATCCAATTTGCTAACAGATCTAGGTATGTGATTGACGGATGCCTATTAAAAATTTACACCATTATTTTTAGATTAACTAAGTTTCTTAAATCTAATATTTAGAGTGTAACGTTTGGGGGAGGGAGCTTTTCTAAAGTATAATATCACAATTCTTAAAAAAAAAAGAAATGAATAATTATAAATTAAAGAAATATTTATAAATTTATTATTATTTATTAAATTGTAAATTCTTAATTTTTTCAAGTCCTCTGATGTTGTAATTTGATTTTTTTTTCATTAAGTAGTAGTGCAATTAGTGACCGTTATTCATAAATTAAAATATATATTTCTCACAAAATTATTTCATTTCTATGGAAAATATAACTATTTGAGATCAAACACACGTCAACAATGAGTTTAAAAATGCTTGAATAAAACTTTTATGTCAGTAATCTCAGGAAAGATTAGAATTTCAAATTTGATGTAAATGACTTTGAATATTATATTATTGTTATTATCCCAACGTCGTTGATATTTAATTACACTACACAAAACTCCAATATTATAAAAATCAATACATATTTATATTCTAACTAAAAAATCTATATGAATAGATTTGAATAGAAGTTTAATATATTTAACTTCCAGAAAGATTTAACCTTAACAAAATGGCCTCAAAATCATTCAAATGACATAAAACTTGCTCTTATTCCTTATTTTATAGCCTTTATTTAAGGATGAATACCCTTTTTGCTGAGTGACAAATTACCAAGTATTAAGACAAATTATCTCAAATTTGGATTCAAATCATAAAAAAATAATAAATTTTTTGTTAAGTGTGTGCAATATCTCTATTTATATATTATTTATCTTGTTATAAATTTCAATAAACTGTGAGATGTTTGTATAATATCAATTAAATGAAAATCAATCTAGCTTAATTAATTTATTTCTATTATTATTGTTGTTATGGAAATATGGGATGGGTGGGAATGGAACCTTCCACCCTTTGGTTCCATGCTACAAGGAGGCACTAGTTTGTGCTATGCGATACAAGCCTCTAAGGGCAATTGGGACTTTTCATAAATATGACATATCATTAGTGTAAATCACACTTTCCTTGTTTGCCTTAGGTTAAGTTCTTATGTCTCCTTATTTGGCTGAGATGTAAATTTTTTTGCTAGAAGATATAATGAACTTTAATGGAAAATTGTCTAAATTTGCAAACTTACATCTTTGGTAGTTGATACTTTAAGAAGAAAATTTATTGCACAAAAAATTTGTATACATACCCTACAGGGAGCCCAAGCGCTAATGTTGGCCGCTAACTCATTGCCATAAGAAGAGCTTGGCACAATTCTGTAGGGTTCGCAATATGCCTCACCTCCCGCTTGCCTTCTCTTGTGCAGACTTGTAATTTCATCGCTGGAAGTCAAGTGGGGCCATAGCCAATGAAGCCGACAAAGAAAATGCTTAAATCATATTTATACAGAGACCGTTAATGAATAAAATGGGGTTGAGCTAGTTTTAGCTAAAACTTAAATTTGATTTACTTTAAATTTATTTAGTTTATAGTTCAATTCAAGTTCGATTAGAATTAATTTTTTTTAATTCATGGTTTAAATTGAGCTCGCAAACTACTCGATTCAACTTATTAGTTCGGATCAGTTATGGTAAGGAAATATTTTGCTCTAATAGTTTAAAATTCTTGCAAATTGAACATCTTCAACAACTTAATAAAATAAAATAAAACATATAGATGGTTAAATTTGGTATTATTACTATTAGTTATATATTAAAAATATATTTAATGAAATATACATTGTAATTTATATTAAATTATGAAGTTATATTACAACCACAACTAGATTTTAAAAGATAAATTGGCCTAAATTTTTTAATTCTTTCATTAATTTTCATAATTTTAATGATTTATGTACAAACAATTCTAAACCTTATATTTAGAAGTCATAAATGAAACTTGATTCTTATTTAATTATTTAACTTATACAAGTAAAATTAATAAAATATTTAAAAGAATTAAACTTGAAGTAAAAATTATTTAGTTAATTATTTGACTTATAAAAGTAAAATCAATTATTAAATATTTACTCTTTGATTTCCTTCTTGTGATAAATCCGTAAATAAAAAATTATCAACAATTGTTAATTTAATTTTTATATTTTTATTTAAAATATTTGAAATTCTTATAACAATATTAGAGTAATATTTTAATAATGAAAATATATATTATTTTAAAATTTATAATATATTATTGTTAAATAATTCTTCAAATATAATATATATTATAATATGTATGCTTATATCGAACTAACTCATGATACAAATGAACTTAATTTTAATCAACCAAAGCTTAACTCATTTAAAATATGAACCAAATAATTAAGCTCATGTATCATTTATTTATTCGTGAGCTTAAGCCAAAACTCGAATTAAACTATAAGTGCTCAGAAATTGGCTTTACTCACTTCTGACCCTCACTTACACCCCATTTGTTTTACTAATGAAAATATTTTTTAGAAAAATAATTATACTTATTTGAATTTATAATTATAAAAATATTAAAATAAAAAAAATATTTTATTTTTTCAAAGAGTAATATTATGGGAAGTTCAATTTTCATTAGGTGTTTCTACCATTATATTACGTTTAATATTAATATTTGTATTTTTTAATTTTAATTTATTTATTTTAAGATTCATTATATTACATTTAATATTGAAATAATCAACATATGAGCATTATCCTTTATTTAATTTTAAATTTAAAGAATGTGATAAAAATAATATTATTTATTTCTAAAAAGATTTTATTTTTTTATTATCGTAATACTCTACATTATTTTTTTGGAAAAATTATACTTTATTTAATTTTTTCAACCTAATCTAAATATAATTTTAAGCATTACAATTCACCTGCTTATATTTTTAATCATTAGCACTTTGCTCACAAAATAATTTTTTATCTGAAATTTAATAAAAAAACTCAAGTACATTGCATCTTATTTTTACTTTCTTAAAATTTGATTCAATTTGATACTCATTCAGAATTAAATTCCCTCAAAAAAAACTTAATTTTATTGGAAATTTGTTTTCTATAATTTAGACCATGGTTATAAAATAGATGGTGTCATATAAAGTTTTTCTGAAAGTAAATTAATTAGTTCTAAATGGACATTGAACTAAGTCAATTTTTTGGGAAATTAATTGAGATCACTTGCAACGTAAGTTAGTTTTCTGTTAAACTTTAGGTGGAAAATAATTTAGGTGGATAAAGTATTATAACAATTAAAAGCACATGTAAGTAAATGCAACACTTAAAATCATAGGTGAGTTGAGTAAAAAAGATGAAATCATAAATGGATCAAACATAATTTTTTCTTTTTTAATTATAAAATATATAGAAGGCATGCAATTCTATTTATATAAAAGTAAATAAGAATTTTTTTTGAAAAAATATTTTGACAAAATAAACATAGTTTTAAAAATTTTTAGATTAAAAATTTATTTTAATCCTTATAAAATTAAATTTTTATCAATTTTATCACTAATTAAAAGATTGTATCAATTTAATTATTATAAAATTAAGAATTCTCAAATTTCAATCCTTTTGAACAGTAATTCAGTATGCGATCTCATGTACAAAAGGACTAAAATTTGAGAACTTTTGTAAAATAAATTTTTAGTCAATTTTCTATTTAAGATCTATTAACTCTAAGATTTTATATGATAATGATACTAGATAAATGTTGTAATAACATTATATATGTTTGTGCTAAAAGTGTTGTATTTTATATTAGACATACTATGCTATGATTAATATATATATATATATATATATATATATATATATATATATATATATATATATATATATATATATATATATAATATCTATATTTAAACATATACAAGAAGGTTTCATTTTTCATTTTTATTAATTTTTCCAATGACGTGTCACTTCCTCAAACCATGATTAATTTCATTTCTCCACCTAAACTTCTCTTTCTTCTTTTATTTATTTATTTATTATTTACATATTTGTTTCCCTTAATACAACTTCTCTTTTCTTTATTTATTTTACTACCTTATTACATTATGCAGGTATATTATTTTATTTATTTTATAACATATTTTTATGTATATTTTGAATATTTGTATTAATTCTAATGCTAATATTATTGAATATTTTAAATATAATATGATACATTTTATTTTTATTATAAAAATATTTTATATAAGTTAATTTTTTAATTTAATTTAATAACTATATTTTTTATTTTTATCTTTTATATTATTTTACAACTCATTTACTATTTCTCTTCTTTTATTTATTCCATTGCATATTTTTCTTCTTTCTTTTATGTTTAAATTTATTATTTACAACTCAAAAATTAATATCTCTAATAGGTATATATTTATTTTTTGTTATAAAAATATTTAACATAAGTTAAAATATTTAATTGAATTGAATTACTTTTCTGCTTTTACTTTTATATTACTTTACAACTTACTTATTGTTTCTTTTGTTTTTACTTACTCTATTGTTTGTTTCTCTCTCCCTTTTTTTTTTCTTATTTTCATAACCACCATTATTTTCTATTTATATCTTGATATTTTTTATTTTGTTATAAGTATATTTTAAATAATTCAAAATTTTAATACAAAGGTTATTAATTAAAATAATTAATTTTATATTAAAATTTTTAATTAAAATATCTAAAAATTTACACCAAATTTATTTATTTAAAACTAAAATTATTATCTTGATATCAATTTTTAAATATTATATTTTAAATTAAATTTACATCAATTAAGATTTTATCAATACTTCATAACTCATGAATTATTTCACTTTCTTTTCCTAATTTTATTTCATATTTTCTTGCTGATTTTTGCTATTTATAATTTAGAATTACTGAATAGTATAAATATAACATAGTAATATTATCAAATAGTATAGATATAATATAATAGATTTTATATTATAAAAATATTTTTCATTTTCATGTTTTAAATTAACGATAAATTAGTTAAAATTTTGTTAAAAATTTCAACTTATGCACTATTTCATTTTTTTATCAATTTCATTACATCTATTTTTTCCTTTTGTAGTCACTCTTATTATTGTACATTACTCATATAGTAATATTATTTAATATTATAAATATAATATAATATATTTTATTTTTATTATAAAAATATTTCATACAAGTTAAAAATTTTATTTAATTTTAGTTAAATTACTTAAATACATGTTTTATTTTCAACAATTATATTGTTTTACTAGTTGTTTCTCTTCCTTTTATTAAATTGTTTCTTGCATATTTTTCCTCCTTTGTTTATGCATATCCACTTTCATTATTTATAACTCAAGCACTAATTTTACAAATAGGCACATATGCAACAAAATATATTTTATTTTTATTATAAAATTATTTTCAATAAGTTAAATATCTAATTTAATTAAATTCTATTTTTAACTTTAATATTATTTTATAATTTACTCCTTATTGTAGGCCTTGACAATTCACTCCTAAGAGGGGGTGAATTGGATATTCTTAGAATTTTTACCATTTTTGAAATTCCCTTTGAAGAACTTTTTATTTTGAAAAGTTATAAGAATAATTTTGATTTAAACAATTCTAAAAAAGTTTTATAAAGATGTTTCTTACACTGAAAATATGATAATTTAAGGAATTAGTATAAATTAATTTATTTAACTATTTATAAACAAAGCATCAAGAAGAGATTTCAATAAAGAGGTTTGCACACAACATATAGCAATTTAATGCACTTGTGCAAAGCCATTCATTTAACTATATATAGATGAATAATCAAAAAGCACATGCATAGATGGATTTCTTTTTCAACTATTTAATTTAACCATTCAATTATTTATGCATTAAGATTAATATTGAAGTAGTTCTCTTCCAATCATTCAATTATTCAAGTAATAATATAAGTATTATAGCACAACGTATCTAACAAGTTCATCAACCATGCATGAACAAATCATTAAGAAATATATGCACAAATATACATTCCTTTTAAGTATCTAATCATCCAAGCATCAACAAAAGCATTCAAATACAATACATTTAACAAACAACAATAGCAAAATAGAGTATATAATAAGCAAAAATAGAGTAAAGTGCAAAAATAATAAGAGATAGGGTAAAAAGATCAAACACAAGAATTTATAGTGGTTCCTTCCTTCGATATCATTTCCAAAGTGTACATCCACTCTGCAAGCTCTTCAAGCTTGTGTTTCAGTCCACTATCCTTTTAAGTTTAAACTGGACACTTGAAAAAGTCTCTTTACAATTCTTTGTTCTTCCTTAAGCAAATTCACTCTTTACAAGGAATTTCTCACCTTCTCAATGATTCTCTAAAGGATACCTCACCCTTTATAATTTTAAAGTGATACAAGATGGATATTAACTCAAATATACTGTCTAAAAGAGTGAATGAAACTAATGAAGCACTAAAAATAGAGAAATTTCAAATGTAGAGCTCAATTCATTATTTTAACGAAGGAAGGTGTAAAATGATGTTAAATATTGAGGTTCAAGCTCTCTCTTAATTATATTGAGATTCAAGCTTTCTCTTAATTATATTGAGATTCAAGTTCTCTCTTAATTGTATTTGATATTTCTTGAGTTATATAGGAAGCCTATGGAGTATTATAGCCGTTTGGGGTAGTTAGGAATGGAAACTAGCTATTATATGCACACTAAAATAGTTAGAATCGATTGATGAATTGATTCAAAATATCCAAGATGCTATTTGGATGTCTAGAATTAATTATTGAATCGATTCATACAAACAAAATTGTAGACTCAATTTTAAAAGGTTATAATTTCTTCATTTTAAGTTCATTTAAAGCAAATGACCTATTGTTGAAAAGTTATTTGAGTCTACTTTCAAACGGGACTTGTTTCATGCTCATATCTGATGTAATTTTAGAGATATGTTTAAAATAATAAGCAAATATCAGAGATAGTAAATTGTGAAAATCTGATTTTGAGACTCAACTTGTAAAATTCATAACTATTTCATATCTTAATAATTTTAAGCAAATAATAAGTTCATAAAAAGCCATTTGAGTATGTTTTCAATAAAAATAATTTCATACTCATATCATTTTTAGTTCTCAAGATATGATCAAAACAATAAGTATGGGTCAGAAAAGGTTAAAATGCAACAAACTGATTTCTAGATTCAAATTAAAAAGATCATAACTCTTTCATATATTAATTATTTTAAGCAAATGATATGTTTATGGAAAGCTCTTTGAGTCTATTTTCATATGGAAAAAAGATTAACAATCAAATCACCATTATTTTATGAGATATGATTAAAAGAGTGACTAAAGATCAACATTCAAAACACTAAAACCTCATATCTCATTAGTTTTTGAAATATTCCCATAGGCTATCTTATTAAAATATGATTGTGGGATATATTTTTAAAACATTTTGATCAAGCTAAGATTATAAAAATATGTTTGAACTTTATATCATGAAAAACTCTATTTCATAAAAAAGTCTAAGTCTAAAAATAAAAAATTGTACCAATAAAGTTCCTTAGCTTTTCTTAAAACTTCTAAACTTTAATCTTCTCATCCTTCAATATTTGGATCACATCTTCTTTCTTGTATTTTTTTCCTTGTTCATTTTTTAGTTCAGCATGACAAGATCTTTAAATGCTTTACTTCAATGCTCACTCTTCTTCATTTTGAACTTTTCTATATAATATACATGAACTTTACAAACCATGTATATAGTTAGTCCAATCTAATATGTCAGGATATCAATATGCAATATTTATGTATATAACAAATTAGCATAAGAGCATACATAATCATCATATTATGCATTTTGACCAATCATACACTTAATGATGCTTGTATAAAATATAACTCTTTTAACATATTATTAAGCATTATTATTTCAACCATAGTATGGCATGTCAATTATAGATTTGCATGACACTTTGGTATAAAACATGCAATGCTATTGCAAGCACTTATTTGTCATCATGCATATATAAAAACAAGCATAATCATTATATCATATATATACATCAACCGTAACATAGTATGTCTACTAAAATTTGTACAATATATATCACTTTAGTACAAGACATATAATATTATTATAATATCTATTTATCATCATCAAAACTCATCATATATAACCTTAAAGCTAACACTTACCTCTCTTCTTTTTCTTTGTTCCATTCTATGTATTTCAATTTTTTTTACAATATAGATGTTAATATTATTAAGTAATATAAATAAAATATCATATATATAATTTTATTATAAAATATCTTAAACAAGTTAAAAAATGAATGTACAAAGTATTAATTAAAATAATTAATTATATATTCTATAATTTAAAAAAAATAAGTAAAAATAAAATAAAAAATTTTTATTTAAATTTTATCAATGAGTTCTTGATATCAATTTTTAGTACTATTTTCTAAATTAAATATATATTAATTGAAAATTTTTCAAGCATTTACAAATTGTGTGCTATTTTAATATTTTTATTTATTTCACCACATTTTTTTATATTTACTTCTATTATTTATGGTTTAAACATGAATAATATAGATATAATATAATATATTTTATTTTTATTATAAAAGAATTACAAATAACTTAATTTTTTAATTTAATTTAATTCTTTAATTATATTTTATTTTTAACTTTTATATTATTTTTATATTTCTTAATATTATTTATTGTATTTTCAAGGAATTCTTTATCTTTTTTATATGTTATTTTAGAAATCTAATGAAACATTAAATTTTTTTCCAACTTTATTGTTCTTTTTCACTAATAAATGCATCATTTTTTGTATATTCATTTTGAAATGTTTCAACAAATTTATTCTATCATATTTCTCACTCCATTTTCAATCATTTTGAACTTTATGCATAAAATAAAAACATGGAATAAACTTGGATTTTGAACTAACTAGTAGTTAATTTTGGAAAGTCCAATAAAAATAAATACACTAAACTACTTTCTTAATTTTTATGAAAATAATTAAATATGATAAATAATAAGGGATAAAGCAAATAGTTTACAACTCAACATTTTTTCCTTATTCTTTTTTAATTTCCTCTATTGCATTTTTTCTTCATGACCACTACTATTGTTTACAACTTAAATATTAATATCATTAAAAAAATGCATAGACAACATGACACACTTAATCTTTTATTATTTTTTAAATAAGTTGAGAATTTAATTTAATTGAATTACTTATCTAAGTATTTTATTTGTCTTATTGAATACTTTTTTCTTCTTTTTGTACATCCATTACTATTGTTTACAATCAGATGATAATATCATTATATATATATATATATATATATATATATATATATCATGATATATAATTACTCTTGTTATAAAAATATTTTAAAAAGTAAAAAATCTAATTTAGATACTATTAATCAAATTATATAATTCATTTTTAACAAAAAATTTTAAGAATTAAATTTAAATTTATTTAATAATTTTTTAGCATATTCTTTATATCTTTTCAAGTATCGTATTTCAAATCTTTGGACTCAGGAAAAAGCCCACAAGGATCTTTTTTAATTTGGAAAACACAAGAGCAAAACAATCAACATATTAATATTGAAAGACTAATTGATTTGTCCAATATGTGATTTATAGATCCAATTAAATTCATAGGTATAGGAAGAAATTTTATCAAATAGACATTTTTTTTAAAACCATCTTTTGATTATTAATATGATATATGAGGGCTGGTTCTACAAATATGTATCAATTAAGATTTTGTTATTTTTATAACTGACACATACTTTTTTCTTTCTTTTATTTACTTCATCACATTTTTTCTATTCACTTAATACATTTATATATTAAACACCAATATCATTGAATAGTATTAATATAACATAAAATATTTTATTATAAATTTTTAATAAGTTAAATATCTAATTTAATTAAATTATTTTACTATATATTATATATTTTAACTCTTATACCACATTTTAAATTTTTTAATTTTATATAATTATAAAATAAATATGATAAATTAAAATTTACTATTTTATAATTTTTATTATATAATTAATATTCTTATATCAGAGAAAAAATAGATATTTGTGCTTGTACATTGGTGGTGCACTGCTAATTCTAATGGTTAGATTTCATTCATCTTGTATATTATTACATAAATGAATGAAATCTAATGGTTAAATTTATTGGTGCATTGTGCACCGAAGTCATTGCCAAAGATTATACGTGTTCTTGTGTTAAAGTAATATATATTGTACAATCTTTAATACATATATTATGTCATGGTTGATACATAAATATATAATATAATGATTATATATGTTCTTGTACCAATTTCTTATATTTTGTATATATAAACCATGCATATCACTATATTGGTAATTAGATTGGACTAATTATAGAAGTTTGCAAAGTTTATGTATTTTATATAGGAAAAATCCAATAAAAAGAAGAGTTGGCATTAAAGAAAAACAATGTGAAATCTTGCAATGCTTAATTCAAGAAAAAATAAGGAAAAAATGCAAGAGGAGATGATTTAAGTATTGGAGAATTGAAAGATTCAAGTTTTGGAAGATTAAAAGCATCAAGAAAAGCTTAAAAAACTTCATTGGTATAGGTTTTTTTTTCCTTTTAGATTTAAATTTTTTATAAAATAGAGTTTTTCATAATATAAAGCTCAAATATTTTTAAAATCTTAGTTTTATCAAAGTGTTTTAAAAATTTAGCCTACAATCATATTTTCATATTTTTACAAAATAACTTATAAGACATATAAGTTTTACTTTTTTTAATTTTTGACCTTTAACATCAAGTTTTATACGATCCAATCTTTTTTATTTTTATTCATTATTTTAATCATATCTTAAAAATTATATAAGATATAAGTATGAAATCAATGTTGTTTGAAAGTAACTAAAATACCTTTCTAACAATAGGTCATTTACTTAAAATGGACCTAAAATAAAAGACTTATGACCTTTTAAAAATTGAATATACAATTATATCTTTGTAAATTGATTAATGAATCAATTCATGATAAATAGAAATTAAAAATTTTATTTGAATTGATTGATGAATCAATTCACTTTGCTCTAGTGCATGAACAATGGTAATAAATGGTTAATTTTCATTTTCAAATATTTCAAATGATTATAATACCTTATGAGCTTTTTATATAAGCTAAGAATCATCAAATACAACAAATAGAAAGCCTAAACTTTATCCTTTATAATCATTTTACTTTTTTTTCATCCAAATCACGATTTGAACACTTCATTATGAATTTTTTTTATTCTAGGATCTTCATTTATTTTATCCATTTTATAAAAGAGTTTATTTGAGTTATTTTATATTTTCTATCATTTTCAATCATAAAAAATGAGATATTTCCTAGAAATTCTTTAAAAGGATTAGGCATCTTTTGTAAAGAGAAAATTTATTCAAAGAAGAATAAGGATTTATAAAGAGGCTTCTCAAGAACTAATTGAAATCTTAAGAGATAGTAGATTGAAATACAAATTTGGAGAATTTGGTGAATGAATGTACACTTTGTAGAAAATATTAAAGGAAGAATTATTATAAATTCTTGTCTTTAATCTCTCTACCATTAACTCTATTTATTTTTTATGATATGCTATAGTTTTATTGGTCATGTTTGTTGAATATATTGTGTTTCAATACTAATGTTGATGCTTTAATGATTGAATGATTAAAAGACATATATTTATACATGTATTTCTTGATGATTTGTCCATACATAGTTAAGTGAGTTGATATGGTTAAATGGGTTGATATGCACCAATTCTTTGAACTGTTATATCTTGACTACTATCATCTTCATGAATTTTTTATTAGGTTTGTTTGAATTGGAATTAACATCATGACATCTTTTAAAAAGAATTTTAAAAATTATGAAAAATTTTAAAACACCAAATTTACCCCATTTTTAACATAAATTACCTTGGCCAACAAGATTCTCACATATTTTCATATACAAGCAATAATAATAATATAATTATGACAGTTGAAATTAATCCTAAGACATAGGATTCATTTTTAGTTATGAAATTTAAAATCATTGTGTGTGTGTGTGTGTGTGTGTAATTGGGAAACATACAACTTCCAGGATCACAAGATTCTCACATATTTTCATATACAAGCAATAATAATAATGTAATTATGACAGTTGAAATTAATCCTAAGACATAGGATTCATTTTTAGTTATGAAATTTAAAATCATTATGTGTGTGTGTGTGTGTGTGTGTGTATAATTGGGAAACATACAACTTCCAAGATCACAAAAGAATAAAATCTTTATTAGTTCCTCGACAAAAATATCAGTGTAAGAAAATTCTTAGCTCACAAAAAGCTCATTTGTAGATCGCATAATATTTATGTAGCTTAAGCCTGAAGGGAAGAGTATCTTGTAGGTTTTAAATTCGAATTTTCGCCGCTGTCAATATATTACATTCTCAAAGTATCTTGGCACTAATTATGTAATTACTACAAGTTAATAATGGGTTAACAATTAGCTTAAAATAATTATAAATTAAAAAAATTGCACTTATCACATATAGGCTCTATTTCGCTCATCTAACTGATAAGTTAATTGATAACTGATAACATATAACTAATAATTGATAAATTAATTAAAATATTTTATAAAATTAACTGTTAAAACCTATCTGAAATTACAAAATAACATAAAAAGATATATTAATAAAAATACATATATAATTAAAATAATTTTTATTTATTTAAAAATTAAATTATATTAATGCAATTAAAAATTTTAAAATAAAAGTATAATTTTTAATATTTTATAAATTTATATATTTATTTACTTATATGATTTTTATTTTATTATTTATTATAAAATTTATAATTACTTAAAATATAATTAATTATATTTTATAAAAATTATTTAAATTTATATTACAAAAGGTATGAGTTATAAATTAATAAAAAGAATAAGAATAAATTTGAAAAAAATTTAAAAAAATGGTAGCTTATAAGCTATATGCTACTCTAGGTAACTTATTAAATTAGAACTTATTTGTTAGCTTATTAAATCAGGATTTATAAATTATAAGTTAGTACGAGAAACACCTTTAGAAGCTAGCATATAGTTTATTAATCAGGTTAATAAGTTAATTTATTTGTTGTGTGAAACAAAGCCATAATATACCTTTTTTTTAGTCTGACTATGATTTTTTCAATGTTAAATTTTCTACCATTTACACTTTAATACTCACCTAAAAATTTTTCGTCTAAAATTAATACAGCATTTTCATCTGCAAAGAACGCGCTCATTTGTCCCAAATAATGAAAGATCAAATCAAATTTCAAATCCAATTTCAGAAACTGCTTGAAAATGTCCTAACCCTTTTCTTGTCCAAGCAATTTTGCAATTTGTACTTGAAATTGCTGTCTCAAATTTGAAACTTAATTTTAGAAGAGAAATCCTAATCACCTCTGTCATATCAATTTTGCATTTCCTTAATCAAAACAATTTTGTATTTTTGTTCTAAAATTTTAGATGGATAATAATTTAAATGAACAATGTATTAATAATTAAAAGTATAAATAAATGAATTTTTATTCTTAAAATCACAAATAAATTAAGTAAAATAAAAAGGCGAGACCAAGTATGGAAAAAATGTTGGTTACCCCTTACAACAAATTCATTCCCTTTTTACTACCGTTGATGCATCTTTTGCTCAATTTCAAATGTGGGTTTAATGTGTATTCTTATATCATTTAGACAATTGAAAGATACTAGGAAAACATAAATAAGCCTTTTTTAAGTGTAGTTTAATGTCCTATAATTTCTTAATTCAAAACCTATAAAAAATTTCATGAAATTTTCAAAAAAGTAAAAATATTAACAATTCACTTTAAAAAAAAAAAAACACACATTCATGTAATTCATAACTGTTTGTAACATGAATTCAACTAATTTTTGAATGAATATCTTTTAAAATGTTTAATAACAGAATTGATTTTATAAATCAACATTTGTTGGTTTGAGTAATTGGAAATCGGTACTCGTTAAATAAAATCTTAGGTTCAAGTTATTTTGATTGGATAAACCAGATGTTGGAAGATAATTCAGCTAACCGGCTAATTTGGAAGATATCAGTATGAGCGTTTTTTTTTTTACTCTCTTATCAAGGTTAATTTTGCTATTCAGTATTCATTATTAATTTTTTTTTGGTAAATCCAAGATTCTGAACTCAAACAAAAAAATTTGGAAAACAAGAATGATAGAAAGGGACAAATTACCAAAAAAATTACAGAGAAACTGCATGGTCAAGAGACTGTCGTTAAATTAGCAACAGCTCAGAAGGAGGTTGGGAGATGAGATGATAAGGGAACTCTCTTCTTCTGATCCATTTAGGTAAGTTCGAGTTCTCACTTTTCAAGCATGTTATATTGGAAAAAACTTCTAATAGTTCATTAACATTGAAAATTCAATATTACTATCATATAAATATTGTCATATGCATTATTTTTTTGACTCAACAATTTGATTTCCTAAAAAATAACTAATTTCTAGTAAAAAAAATAGATAATTTTTGAGATCAGGTTGTTAAATTGTAAAAATAATATATATGACAATATTTATATGGAAGTAGTATTGAATTTTCAGTACTAATGTAGTACTAAAATTTTTTTCTGTTCTAATGCTTGCAGAGTAAGATTCATGTTTTGTACAATGTATTTATTTAGAATGTTTATCTTCTTGAAAATATCATTTGAACGAAAATTCCCTCATCTATTTATATTCATAGTTATAAAAAAAAATTTAAGATTACATAAAATGCCTATTTGTGCAACATTGAATGGGAAGTGCATGGCGGAAAACTTCCTTTGCAATTTAGGAAAGCCATTCACTTTTATGCAAGTAAATGGGAAAAATTATTTTAAAAAATATTTTTCAATAAAATATATAAACTGTAGGTTCATTTGTTCTTCGTACAGTATTTTTGGTAAGAAAATATCATATGCTCCTATATAAATAAACAAATAACATATTATCTCTATATCTCATTACTAAAAAATATATAATATCTAAAATCATAATAATAAAAGAAAATAACTTTCTCTTAACCAAATTTCTTATATTTAGCATCACATATATAAAAGAGTAAAATTTAAGTGAAGTTCTTTAAATATTTACCATAAAATTCTCCAATCAAATTAGGACATGTATATTAATTATTTTGTTATAATTACAAGGTTGCTAATATTGTAATTATCAAATTGAAGATATTAATAGTTAACGAAATGATCAATGCATTTCTTGCGATCTAAATGAGAAAGTTTATGCACAATACTTGAGAAACTTTACTGTATTCTTACTAAAAGATATTTCTATCAAAACAAATGAAATCTTAATTTTTTTTTTCCTTCTTCCCCGTTGGAGCTTTTGAATTAGGGTTTTGTGTGTGTGGTTTTTTCCTTTTTTTTTTTTTGGCCCCTCCATGTACCTGCTATAAATTTTTCATGTGCGGCTAAAGCAATGATGATTTAACTGCTGACGGAATGAAGCAGCTTACTTGGTACTGATAGCAGCAGCTTAAGATGAACATGAAAGGCTGTCTTACTCTTACTACGCTCTTCTTAGCTTCTATTGTTGGTTGCTTTCATGTATGTCACAGACCAAAAATATGAAATCACATTATCGTCCCAGCAAACATATACAGAAAGAACAACCTTTAAATAATATCAATCTAATCTAATAATACTTAACGGGGTTGTATTGAATTGATAAATGGAAAATAGTATCCATCCAACACTTTATATTCATACACCTTTAAAAATGTAAATCATAATTTAAATATCATGTGACAGAATAATACATAGTGTAAATCACGGATTTATGCCGCACTTGCATGACAAGATTTTCCATGATGAACAGATAATAAACACAATGAGAGCTTGCACCTGCCACCACAGCAGGCCAAAACATATTACAGCAGTTCATCCACCGAACAATTTCAGGGGGAAAAAGAGTCTGCCTGGGCACTGGGAAAGAAAGTGGTACTATAGCTATGTACATTTTCGAAAGTCACAAATTATCTCATGAATTTTAGCTCCAACTCACCCATGATTTGGAAATTTTTGACTTGCTAAATTGTGAAAAGTAATACTGTCTACTTTTCTCGTGACTGCAATAAGACTAAAATTCTTTACCAATATCAGTAACAATTCAGCATCAGGGAAGTTCCATACAATTTAAATAGTACTTATGGCTCTTCCCAATTATCAGGTCACATCGCAAGTGGTCTCAACTTCTGAGAGATTGTCCCAATAGTTGATCCTGTTTGGAAGTAGAAACCATTTCAATTGTATCACAAGAGATGTTGACAGACGTGGACACCAGATTGTTAGCTTCAAGGAGCACCATGTGAACTTCAGATGGCTCCTATGACCATTGGTCCTTCATAAACAAATGGACAAGTTAGGGCTAGTACTTCTCTATGGTTTCAGGAATAATCATTGCAGACACGACAAGCATCATCACTGGCAAGCTCCCCATATTAGGCTTTTCTCATTTCACTGGATGCACGCCAACAATTCTTACACGGAACCGATACTAGGGCGCAGATTCATCGTCCTCCTCATCATCACTGCCATCATCACTGGAATCAACTTCAATGTTGTCCAACCGTGCGTAGTCAAGAGCTGAACGTCCTCTTGGTTTTGGAAATGACCGACAACCTTTGGACTGTTGCTCCGATGATTCCTCGTGAGGTGTTCCAGAGGCAATAAATTCTGCTGATGACCTCTTTGGCTGAGAGTCCTGGTCTCTTCCTTTTGAAGATGATATCTTAATGTGTGATTCGGGGGCAATAAATGTAGAGCTGAAAGAAGCATTGCCAAACTCATTATCTCTTCCAACATTAGAAGTTACAACATTTTTCTCCCGAATCTCTTCCTTCTGACCATCTTATTTCAGTGTAGGGGCATTTTTGTCGTCTTCCTCATCTTCAAACTCCTCTTCGGACTCCAATATCGGAGCAACTGACTTCCCTTGTGCAAGCAAAAATAAAATAAAATAAAATAAAACAGGAGGAAATGAATCAATTTCTTAATGCCGGCTTAGAAAGTAATTCAGCTATAAAATTCACTCAAATCTGTTAGATTTCATTACAGTTGCATTTATTGATAGACCTACCAATTATGTCTTCAAGCGAGCTTGAAGATTTTGATAGACCTCATAGGAAGGATTCAACTCTAATTGCCTGTTGACATCAAAAAGTGCTCCATGGTACTCCTTGAGGGTAACTAGTGTTTAAGCCCGCAGCACTAGTGCTCTACGGTGTTTGTGATCAAGCTCAAGCACTGAGGTGAATTCTTCGGCTGATTGAGATAGTAATTACAACCATTAATTATATCCCAAACACCATTTTTTCTACAATCATACCACAAGAGACTACAAATGCAGATGGAGAAATGAGAGAAAGATGATAAACACCAACAATTCAGAGAAAATATATTTTAACTAATGTGAAGCACCAATTAATAATGCGAGGGCAACTGAACTCTGGTAGTCAGGAATGTGGAATCATAAGACTAATAATTCAACATCATGACAGGAGCCTGGAATTTTACTTTTGCCGTAAGTTATAAGGGCTATGTTTGGCAATTAGCTAATAGCTGTAGCGATTAGTTGATTCAATTAATTGTTAGTTTATAATTGTTAGTTTATAATTGCTTGTATTAGTTGATTTGACCAACTAATTACATTAGCTATTTGAATATGATTGTTTAGTAAAATTAGCTGTTTATAATTAGTTATTTGTATGTAAAATGATATATAAAGATATTAATATTAGCTTATTTGTTCAGTTGATTGTGTTAGTTGATTTGACCAATTAATTGCATTAACTGTTTGAATACAAATGTTTGATAAAATCAATTATTTATAATTAATTATTTGTATGTAAAATGACATATAAGAATATTAGTATATGTTATAAATTATTTACGTATTCTTTTATTTTAGTATTTTAGATCCTATATGTTATTTAGTGAATTAATTTTTCTTGTAAATAATATAGCATTATAAATTATTATATATTAAATATTTCTTCAAAATTAAATTAATATAATTTTTTATAGTAAATAAATTTACCAATAAAAAATTAATAACTATAATTATTTGATTTTTGTAAAAATAAATATTATAATTTTTTATATGTTAATAGTGGAAGAAATAAAAAAATTAATAATTATTAATATGTATAAATTAAAATGTATAGATACGAATAATTCAGACATAAACAAATAAATTAAAATGTATATATAAGGATATATATGAATTGATAAATGAATTTGAATTGATGTAAATATTAATTAATAATTATTCATATATGGATATATATCTTAAAATGTCTTCGTATTGATAATTAATTTATACAATGTGTCATGCCCTTTGACTTTTGTATAGATGCACAGATTTATACGGATATATATGCTTACATACAGGAAATATCCAAAAAAAAAAAATACTTCTCCCCACACAAACACACAGAGGACACTTCCACACATGCAAGACAGAATGCTCCTCTCTATGTATGCTTGCAAAATGCTTTTTAAGGGCAATGTAATGAAGAACATAAAATCAGAATTCTGCTCTAATGGACTGACCAATGACAGAAAGGGGAGATAAGGACTGAATTCCATAATCCTCTCTTGCCTACAGTAACTAGTTTTCCCACAATTCAAATTACATCTTCTGTCCAAAAACTCATACTTCTTCATAATTAAAACCATTTTTCACAAGGCACGGATTCAACAATAGAGCATCCAACTTCATACCTAGCATGAAATGACACAAGGAAAAAACTCTACAAAAAAAAAAAAAAAATCAATTTTTTTTATAAGGAACAAGATAATTGATGGAACAGTAGCCTTTTTGAAATCATGAAGCTTGAGATAACAACAGCTCGATTGCTGTGCCAAGCGATCTTCTGGACCTTGGTCTTAGCCAATCCAATAGCCTCCGTCCCTAGTGGTTCCCCCTACCGTCCGTGGTGGTGCATTAGGTGAGCGCGCTCGATCTTGTTCGACGGGGAAGCTGCCATATCTTGGATCAAAATTCAGAAGAAAACCATTCGCAACTCCCAAATAATCGAATAGAATAAGACAAATTTCACCGATTTATTTGAAATTTGAATGATATGCTTGCAGCTCAGCTTTTGCACAGACAGCGCGAAGACAGAGATAGCGAGACGAAGAAAAAGGCAGGAGAAGCTTGAAGCAGTGAAGCATTGCTTTCCCAACAATAACGGCGCTGATTGGGACACGTATCTTAATTTGTCAAAATTTTAATTTTATTTTTTTAAAAGTAAAAAAATGGAATTTTTTAAATTTACATTTTAAATTTTTTGTTTGTATTGATTTGTATATGCTGAAGTTATTTGTGACCGCGAAAGATACATTTTTACCTATCTCATTAAAAACAATTTTTTATAATCAATTTTTTTTAGACTGAGCTCATTTTATTTTAATTGAAATAAATTCAATTCATTTTTAAATAAATTTTATTTCAAAAATTACGTAAAAATAATAATTTTAATTTATTTATAATCAATTTTAAATTTAAATACAAAAATATAAAATTCAATTAAAAATAAATTTTAATGATATTATAATATATAAAATATAAGATGAGGATAAATTTTTTTATATAATATGTATTTTGGATCAAATAAAACTAATTCTAGTGAATCTTTCATAAATTTGAAGAATTTCATAATAATACAAACATAATTGAAATAAAAAACCCTTTAACTTAAATTTAAATATTATTTAAAAATAAAATGAAAATAGAATAAAATTTTAATTTTAAATATTTCAAATCAAACAAAGGGTTAAATTTCATTTCTCATCACATGCACTTTGCAAAGTCTAACATGATAAACTGTATATTATTTATTTTTAAAAAAACATAAATTATCTCCTCCAACTTTAAAATAGTTAGATTTTACTCCATTAATTTTAAATATTTAAAAATAATTCCCTTAAATTTTATAGAATTTAAAAATAATATTAATCTTTCAGTTAATTAACTATTTTATTAAATTATATATTTTTAATGAAGTATTTGAATAAGAATCAAAATATTAAAAAAATATAGATTTATTTTGTTTTACTTGGATAATAATTCCACATCTTATATGTAAGTATTTAATTAAAATTCTTTATATATTATATATTTTTTATTAGTTATATAACATAAAAATGATATATGAAAAATGACTAGAAAATTAATATGCTATAATATTTTGATTATTATTTAAAAATTCATAAAAAAGTATATAATTTTATAAAATAATTAATTAAGTAAATAACGGATGTTGATTTTAAGTTTTGTAAAACTTAAAAGGGTGATTCCTCAATTGTTAAATTTGAAAAAGATAATATACAATCACCTTAGAAGATAATAATTTACATTTTTTCTTTATTATTTATATTTATTTTCACAGCTTATTTTGGATTAATTGATGTAATATTTAATTTATACAATTGTAACGTGATAAAATGTTTAGAATTAATATAATTATATCATCAGGAAAGTTAATAATACTATCTCATATTATGAGTTAATTTGTATATTAGACCGGAAAAGTTTTATCACAAGGAGAAAACGTCTTCTATTAAATTTTTGGGTTAAAAACCACCTTACTCCTCTGAGGTACGAATTACTTAATTTAATTCCTTTCATTTACAATAATTTTTTAAAATATTTATGGCTACCATAACGGGAAGAATAATTGTGCTCTTTTGTTTGACGTGACCCTCAGCTAAAAGAGAGGAAAAAGTTGTAATCTGTGCTAGGAAGGTTTATGAGTTGCATGAAAAAGGCGGAGATTCTATATAGTATTTCTTGTCAATGTATATCTTTTTCTAAAATTTTTCTACTGGCAAATTTTTTTCTTAAAATAAAAAAATTTCTCTCCCAAAACAATCTTTAAAAAAATTCATGTTAAAGGAAATTTAATGCAATACCTATTATTTTCATATTTTATTTGACTAATATACTTTCTTTTTAAATTTAATATATTTTAATTATTTAAATTTATATCATCTTTTAAATTATTGAAAAAAAATTTGCATTCTACTAATAAGCTATATTTAATATTTATCATAAAACACTTATAATCAATTTTGAACTAATTTTAATATTTATCTTAAAAAAATATAAAAAAATAATTATGTATCTATTCATATCTTCCTCTAAAACTCTTCCATGAACAAATTTTTATCCCAAAATGACCCTCCAAAAATTCATGTTAAAGAGCATTTAATACAATATCTATCATTTTCATATTTTATTGGGTTAATTTATTTTTTTCCTAAATTTAATATATTGCAATTATTATATTTTCTATCATCTTTTAAATAAATAAAAAAATTTTGCAATCTATTAATAACTTATACTTAGGCTTTGTTTTATATAAATAGTTAATAAACTAGCTGATATATGATTAGTTAACTTATTACTAATAATGATAACTTATAAATTAACAAATGTATAAAAAGTATTTTACAAAATTAACTGTTAAAATAATTAAAATTATACAATGATATAAAAAATATATTAATAAAAATAGATTTGCAAATTAAAATAATTTATAATAATAAAGGATATAGGTTGTAAATTAATAAAAAGAAGAATAATTAATTTGAAAAAATATTAAAGAGATAGTAGCTTATAAGTTATAAGTTATTTAAGGTAATATTAAATTAAGGCTTTATTTCACATAAGTAATAGATAAATTAGCTGATAGTTAATAAGTTAATTAGTAACTGATAAATTAATTAATAATTGATAGCTAATAACTAATAATTTATAATTAATAACTAATAACTGATAAGTTAACTAATTTTTTAAGAAGTATTTCATAAAATTAGCTATTGAACTAGTTAAAATTATAAAATAATGTAAAAGAAAATATTAATAAAAATAGATATATAATTAAATTAATTTATATTTTTTAAAAAATTAAATTATATTAACACAATTAAGAAGTTTAAATAAAAATATAACATTTGAAATTTAATTAATTATATTTTATAAACTCATATATTTATTTACTTACATAATTTTATTTTATTATTATCTATAATAAAATTATAATTATTTAAAATATAATTCACTATATTTTATGGTATTATTTATTTGCATACATATTTTTATATATTTATAATTTAAAATTATAATATAATTATGTTAAAATTAACTTAATTATATTTTATGAAAAAACATATAGATTTATATTATAAAAGGTATAGGTTATAAATTAATAAAAAGAATAAGAATATATTTGAAAAAAAATTGAAAAGGTAGTAACTTATAAATTATAAACTACTCTAGGTAACTTATTAAATCAGAACTTATTTTTTTTAATAAGCTAAAATGAGAAATATATCTAAAGATTAACTTATAACTTATTGACTAAGTTAATAAAGTATAAGTTAATTTATTTATTATACGAAACGAAACCTAAAACTTATTTGTTTTAATAAATTAGTAGTAAAATAACTTTAAAGGTTAACTTATAACTTATTGATCAAGTTAATAAATTATAAGTTTATTTGTTTGTCGCATAAAATGAAATCTTAATATTTATCTTAAAAATTTTATAATTATTTATTTTTTATTCAAATATATTTTATATTTTTAATGAATTATTTGCATATACTTATATTATAAATCTTTATGGTGCTCCTACATATTTATCTAATATTATTATAATTATAATACTTATATCATCATATATTTTATATTTATTGTCATTTTAGTTTACTAAAACTAATTTAATTTGCAGAAAACATATATTTAATTTTTATGTAATAAATATGTTTTTAAAATATTTCATTTATAATATTATTCTTTCATATTATTAGTTGAATTTAATAATTATTATAATAAAATTTCCATTATATTTTAAATTATATTAAACTCTAAATTATTAATTTTATAATTTCACAAATATTCTTACTGGTTGATATTTAAACACACCAAATTAAAACTATTTTTTAAGAAGAATATTTGTCTAATGTAAAATAATTATTTTTATTTAAATATATTTTATATTCTTAATAAATTATTTACATATGTTCATATTATAAATTATTATAATGCTCATGCATAACAAGTTATAATGTGTTTATTAATTAAAAAAAGTGATTGTTATTCTTTTAAATTAATTTTAAAATTTATAGCTTTGATAGGATTGAGGATTCAATCTCTTAGACTTTAGTTTTTTTATTTGATTATTAATTTTATTATTTTACATTAAATTTTTTATAAAATAAACCATTTTTATAGAAAATTTAGAGAAAAAAATTACCATGTGCATTTATATATGTGTGTATCTTTATATTTTTAATTATGATTTTTTGACTATATGAATTATATTAACTTTATAATAATTTTTTGATAATATTTATTTGTAAACTATGAAACTTATATATACATATATATTACTTTTGACTAAAAAAAACCCCATGCATCGTATAAAAGCTGAGCTAAGGTGCATTATATTAATACTTTTTATTAGCCTTTGCCATTGTTTAAGGTTATGGGGTTAAGGATTTCTAATTTAAACAAGTGAATGTATTTTTTTCCATCTTTTTTTGCTTTTCCAAGCAGCAGAGGTTAGAGTTTTGAAAGGCTTCATTTTATGCCACTTTATCTTCTTGTAATGCAATGAATTTTTATTTTGAATTTAAGAGAACGAAACTTAGCTTTAATTTTCAAATGCAATTTACTTGAATTTGCAATGTGCAGAAATTTTTAAATTGTTGTTATTTGAAAAATTGATATGTTGTTTTAAAATTTAAAGATTAAATTGTATGAAAAAACTTGTATCAACATTAAAATCGAGCAAAAAGCTTTCTAAAAAATTGGGATGAAATAGAAATTGTTTATATTCTATTATTACTCTAATAATGCAAATTATGTAAGCAAGAACCCATTCATGTTAGTGTAATGGAATAAAACTAGCTATTCATATTAAAAAAATAATGAAATATAAAAATAGAAGCTACAATTACAGTCAAATAAAAAGTGGAGTTGTAGTTCGAATCAATTATTCTAACTTTAATCAAAGGAAAACAAAATTTGATACTCTAGTCAAATAAAAATATTAACTACATATGGGCTAATAAAAAAACTACAACTTGCATGAAATGAAAATAAGATATGCAACTTAATCAAATGAATCAAAGGGCAATTTCATATTAAGCTTGCCATATTATTTTAAGAAGAAAATATCAAAGTTCAAAACAAATTAAACATATTTGTATAATTTTTCCAAAATCCTACTACAAGTTGCATTCTCTATAATGCCTACTATAATCTTCCACCCTATTTATCATGCATTCCTTTTATTTCCACTTTCTGATTTGTGATTTTTTTTTTGTAGAAATGAAACCAAAATTTTAATTTACTATAGTTAAGATTACTTACAAAGTTTCTTTTGTGATGTACTTTTTTCCATTATAATGGAATGACCTAACTCTCAATTAAGAAGAAAACCTTAATTTGGCAATCTTTTTTTCTTTTAAGCTTTAAATATGTACACTTAGATGTTGTATTAGATAAGCTAGGAACTTTAGAAATTGATGCTAACTAACTTATTCATTCATTTTTAGCTTGTGATGCTATTAATTTTGCAACCAAGACTCAAGATATTGTAAGTTTATAGCTTGAGTTTTTAATGCTTTTAGCTTAAAAGCTTAGGATTTGACAGATTATGCATTACTAAATTATCATTTAAATGCTTGAAATAACTTATTGAATCCTACTAGAATTTCTTTATCAACCCTTATTTTGCCTCATCATCCCTCTATAGTTGCAAGCATTATGGCCAAATTAATAGTATATGGCATATTTATAAGTGAAATGATGTCTTGGCAACTTATCAAAGTCCTTCAACCTTTTATTCATATTTTTCTTCCTCTTTTTCTTATGCCTTTTAAGATGTTCTTTAATTTATATTGGTTGTAATGACATTTTTATGACTTTTAACCCATAAATCTAGTCTATCTATGAGGTATACAATATACTTATAGCATGCTATGTGCATCTTCTTACTACAAATATGTAAACTAATAAGTAACATTAAAGTGTAACATAGAACGAATATTAAAGATATTGTAAGTTTATAGCTTGAGTTTTTTAATGCTTTTAGCTTAAAAGCTTAGGATTTGACAGATTATGCATTACTAAATTATCATTTAAATGCTTGAAATAACTTATTGAATCCTACTAGAATTTCTTTATCAACCCTTATTTTGCCTCATCTTCCCTCTATAGTTGCAAGCATTATGGCCAAATTGATAGTATATGGCATATTTATAAGTGAAATGATGTCTTGGCAACTTATCAAAGTCCTTCAACCTTTTATTCATATTTTTCTTCCTCTTTTTCTTATGCCTTTTAAGATGTTCTTTAATTTATATTGGTTGTAATGACATTTTTATGACTTTTAACCTATAAATCTAGTCTATCTATGAGGTATACAATATACTTATAGCATGCTATGTGCATCTTCTTACTACAAATATGTAAACTAATAAGTAACATTAAAGTGTAACATAGAACGAATATTAAAAAAATTTAATAATGACTATACTTGTAAAATTGTATATGTTAATCTTATAGCTTGTGGTTACACCATACCATTGCAATCACTGAGTGATAACATGGTATGTTTATCAAATTTCATATCATATATAAGCATATTTTGTCAACTAAGATAGTATCATATCATTTAAATTTTTTCTCTACCTTAAACAAGCCTTATTAATGGCTCATAACATTTAACAAATACCTTTTTACATTTTTCAAATTGGACATGGTCCTTTCAAATGTTAGAGATAATGTCAGTACTAATATGTTGGCACTCATAACATCAAAACTTTTATTATTACTCTTAACTAACTTCTAATATAGCTCTATAACTTATTGTATTGATCTTTTGAAGTTCTTTCAACCAATTTAGCTACTTTTCTTCTATTTTTTATGCTTCATGCCTTGATAAATGCACTTGCCACTCTTATTTTTTTTCATCCTCTTCAATTATCTTGTAATTGACATCAACATACTTTTTAACCATATTAGTATACTTTTTACTAAGCAACTTGGTTTTGGAATCTTGAACTACCTATGAATATAAGAATTACTTGAATTTAACATAATATTCATATGTGATATAGTTATAATCACTCAAATGAAAAAAAAATTAAACATTGCAGCAAGAAATGCATGATTTGCATAAGCATTAATCATAATCTTTGGTCTTTTACACATAGGTTCTCTCTTCATATCGAACCCTAGCTCTCTTACAGAATTAAGGATACTTAAACTAAGCATTATATAGGATAATGCTTAGTTCAACTTAAGGTTTAAGGAGTAAAGGCCCTATTATAAAAAATCTAAATTAGGTTGTAAATTGATCTATAACTAGAATTGACCTAATAACCATATCAAGCCTAAATGTCACTATAAAGCTTAGCTTTATTATCAGTAGTGAGTAAATATATTTAAATATTTCAATTAGTTTTCTAAATTTTTTAGTTCATTATTGTTAAAGTTCTAATAATCTTCCACTCAAATCATATAATTTAAGAATTGTAACAACTTTAATAAATGTCAAAGTAAGTCAAGGCATTATTACATGTATAAGTCTAATTAAAATCATAAATATCCAATAATATAAAACATTATATTCAATAAGGATGTTATTATGCCATACATATTGTACACCTACACCTTGATGATCAAAATAAAATTAATATCTAATAGGGATATTAATATAAACTCTATATAATAAGATTTATATAACAATGAATGTGATTATATGTAGATCTTCAGACAATGGTCCTAAATATTCTTAACATAATAGTGAGACATGGCTTAGATATCTTTATCAATATGCCATATACAAAAATGTGCACAATAACAATATATGGCAAATATCAATATTTCTTTGATGTACATCTTAACATAAATAATCATATCAAAATACTCCTATAACATAAAACATCAAAAGATGTAACTAAACTTATGTTAATTACATGATCATGATACATTCCAGTGGTTAAGCCTTTGGTTAGTAGCTCCATAAGCATACAATCCATGGATATATTTTCAATATAAATAATATGCTTATGTATATTTTCTTTCACAAACTAGTACTTCACATCAATATATTTTATATAAGAAAGACTTTTATTATTTTAAGAGAAGTTCATAGTAATAACATTATCATAATAGATGGTTAGAGGTATTAAGATGCTATCAATAATATTAAAACTAACCATAACGTTCCTTAACCACACAAGTTCGCAAGTAGCTTCATAACATGTGATATACTTTACTTCTATAGTAAAGATTACTGTAAGGGACTACCTGACACTCTCTCACGACATAACTTTACCTAAATATTAATTTATGATTACTTAGATAATTAGAAAAATCTAAGTTTGAGTAGCCTATCATTATGGGATCTTTCTATCTTATAGAAGTCAACATATAATCTTTTGTACTGTACAAGTATCTCATAATTTTTTTAGTAATAATCTAATGTTTTTAACTAAGATCACTCAAGTACTTCCCTAATACACCAATAACATAAGCTATATTAGGATGTATATATGCTTGAGCATACACCAATAACATAAGCTATATTAGGATGTGTATATGCCTGAGTATAATCAACCTACCTATGATTATTGCATATGAAAAAAATTTTCATCTTTTCTTTTCATTATTATTTTAAGAGCTCTAGGCCTTTGAGAAAATTTCACCCATTTGAATAGGTATTGAAACTTTAAAGCATGTAAATATGTTAATCCTCTTCAATACTTTTTCAATATATGTCTGTTGAGACAAAATAAATAAATTCTATGATTTATCATAACCAATCTCTATGCTTAATACATATGAGACATTCCCAATATTCTTTATATCAAAATGCTTTGGTAATGTTTATTTTATCTTAGTTAATAGGTTTAAGTCATTACTAGTAAAGAGAATATTATTAACATATACTTGCACTCATTAACATATAAATATATTGATATTTGAATACAAGAAAAGTCATTACCTTATCAAACTTGGAATACTATTGTCTAGAAACTTATTTTAAGCCATAAATAACTTCTTTAGCTTACACACAATATTTTTTTTACTCTTTTCTTGGAAATTATCTTTCTAGTTCATGTAAACAGTGTTTGATATGTCATCATTTAGGAAGGTTATCTTAACATCCATTTGGTATAGCTTTAAGTTAAAATTAGCCATCATTGCCACAACAATTCAAAATAAGCCTTTAGTTAAAACTAGTAAAAAGGTTTCTTTATAGTTTTTACCTTCCTTCTAAGTGTAACCCTCAACTAGTAATATAGCCTTATACCTCTCAATTTTTCCTTCAAATTTTATCTTTACCTTAAACACTTATTTGTATCCAATTAATTTATATCTTATAGGTAATTCAACTTGATTCTACATTTCACTCTTATGTATTAAAGCTAGTTTATCTTTTAAAGGATTTAACTATTTAAAAGAACTTGAACTTAAAACCTCTTATGAAAATATGATAAAACCATTATCATTACCAATGTCAGACTCATGCTCTTGCTAATAAACTAAGTAATCATTAGGAATCATTGATTTATAAGCTTTATGATATCTCTTTAAAGGAATCTCTTGAACCATATCATTTAGTTCAATGTTTTCTACTACCAATTATACTAGATCATTTTATAGGATAATAAAAGATGACTTGTCCAATATAAAAGCTAGTGGAATAATTATACTCTTTTTAGTAAAATTTATGATGTATAGTAACTAACTCAATTATCTAACTCATTTTGAAAGAAGACAGCTTGATCTAATTTAATAATTCTAGTTGAGTGAGTCAGATAATAGAAATTGTTGCCTCTCAAGCCATTATAGTAGCTAATGAAATATCCAATGATTATCTTTAAATTAAGCTTCTTTATTGTGAGAATGTACGGCTTCATTTCAACTTTATAATCCCAATATAAAAGTAACTCAAACTAGGATTTTTACTATACAATAACTTATAAGGGGTCTTAGGTACTAACTTAATGGGAACTTGATTCAAAATATACATAATAGTTTTCAATGATCACCTTATAAGAATTTTAGTAACAAATAATTAGCTAACATGTACATCTCTATATCCATAAGTGTCAAGTTCTTTCCTTTTACAATTCTATTTTTGCTTTAATATCTTAGACATAGTGTAACTTGATTTAATTCCATACTCTTATATGACAAAAATACCAAGATTTCTTCAAATTTCATTATACCTATCATAATACTCCTTACCTTTAGTAGAGTTAACATATTATTTTCTTTCTTAATTTGAGCTTAATTATTGCCTTAAAAGATTTAAAGGCCTTCAATAATTTTGAATTCTCATTGAGTAGCTTTACCTAATCATATCTAGAATAATCATTAGTGAAAGTGATTAAATATTTATATCACCCATAACACTTAATGCAATAGGTCTATTTATATTAGTGTGGATCGATTTTAGGATACTCTTTTTTTATTTTTCTTTTCCTTTCTAACTTCAGCAAAATGCTTTCTTTTAATGCAATCAATACATGTCACAACATATAAGAAATTCAGATAATGAATTACTCTCTTTTTTATGGGTCTTTATATCCTTTCTTGAGAAATATGCCCTAAACATTTGTGTTGGAGTATTGAGAAATCCTTATTGACTTTGCTTTTCTTCTTTGTAATAATAACATTTATAAAATTAACAAATTTTGAATCAAGATTAATTTTATACAACCCATCAAGTAATGTATCAATACCTATAACAAAAAAATTATAAATTAATTCAAAATTTCCATTTCCTAAATTATAAAAGTATCCAATACAATCTAAGGTAACTATATAAATTATATTCCTTCTTATGGAAGATACATAAATAACATTATTTAAAAGTAACTTGTGTCTAGATGACAAACTTGGAGAAATTGTTCTAATATGCTCCACTTCTACTTTGTCTTTATTTCCAAGCCATATAATCAACTCCCTCTCACTTGGCTTTCTCAAGTTTCTCAATGTTTGTAAATAATTCATCATATGAACGATAGCCTTAGTGTCTACCATCAAGTTCTTAATGGCATATTAACAATATTTGACTTAAAATATACTAGAGTTAGAGAAGTACTTTTCATCTTTTTCTTAACTCATTTCTTGTATTTGAAGCAATTTGCTTTCTTATCCCATACTTTTATAGAATCTATAATTATACTTGAATTAGGCTTTTTTAGGCTTATAACATTATCTACTCATCTCACTCTTCTTCTTTCTATGGCTATACTTACCCTTGTTATTTTTCTAATTTGTCCTTGTGCTTTGTTTTGAAGTTAAACCATATATAATGTAATTAACCTTTTGAGCTTTTCATTTCCTTATATCTTTCTTAGCTTAAATAACAATTAAATTAACTTATTTATAGTCCACTCATTTTTTTAGTGCTACAAGATGCCTTTAAAACATCAAATTAAAATAGTAAAGATTCTAATACTCATTAAGTTAAATAATTATCTCCCAGTTCAACTTTCATACTTTTCAGCTTATTATAATAGTTTATTAACTTGGATATGTGGTCTCGTGTGCTGTTAACCCTATTATTTATTGCTTTCTCAAGTAACAAGAAGTAATATCCTCTTTCAACCTTGTTAAATTTAATATACTTCTTAGCCACATATTCCATGACCACCATAACATTATTATTTTCAAGGATGCTTTATTTGGTGGTTTTATCTATCATATATTTCATCACCATAAGGTATACCTTGTTTGAATAATTTCACTTCTCATGTTTATTCTTTTGTTCTACACTAGAATTAGCCTTAATAATAGGCTTCACTTCTTTAACTACTAAATTTAAATTGGTGGCCATGAGATAGAGTTTTAATAACTTAATCTAGTTCTTATGATTTATTCCATTTAGCATTTTAATAACATTTAATTATATAGGCAAATGAGTTAAGAATAAATTCAATAAGTTATTGTATGTTTTACTTTAATCATATTTTTAAAATATCCTCATTAAACTATACAACTATACTATGAGATCTAACATTGATAGATATTTAAAACTTTATAATTACTACAAGAACTAGATACTATATTTCTAAAATTTAATATTGATGGAATGCTAAAAAAATTTTATAAATACAAAATTTAAGATCTATTTATTTCAACAAGAAATATTTTTCGTATAATATAGTTCTAAGATTTTGAAATAAAAGAAAATACTTTATTTATTTAATATTAAAAATGAAAAGTTTGAAAAAAGTATTTTTTTTTTGAAAAAGAGGTTTCATCATTTATTATGGCTCTAAGTATAATTTTTTTAACCACAATATAAGTGATATCTTACTCTTTTATTAATATATATTCAAATAATATTTTTCTATGAAAAATATTTTTTGATGAAATAAATAAAGCATTAATTCTACATTTATGTTATCGTTAATGAGTTATATTAATAATATCATATTAATAAGATATTTAAGTATTATTATCATAACACTCTCCTTAATTCAATTAATATTTTATTAAACATTAGTCAAATTTCATGCAATTGAGCCCATAATAAATGGGTTTACAATTACATAAAATTTCATGGCATAACATAAGCTTAATTACAAAAAAAAATTCCTTTCTGTATACATTCATGCAAAATTAATTTAAAGGCTAAACAATAATGGAAAATTCCATAAAAAAATATATATGATGGTGTAAACTATAGGAATCGCATAATAAAAATTCCAAGCCTAAAGAAACTCAAATAAGTATTTATATTAAATGGGTAAAAATAATTAAAAATTTTTTAATTATAAAAATATGAAAAAATACCAAAAAAAATAAAGTTTGAAGAATAGAGCCCATCGATACCTTCACCATTATTTGATATTAGGATGGTAGCACATGGATTGCATGTATTCTTGGTGTGCATGGATGTACATTTCTGCATACTATGCATTGTCCCTTATCTCAAGCTAGTTTTGCAACTCAAGTTACTTGACTTAAATTAAAAAAATGTTATTTTAATGCATTTTTAAATATGATTTTGCTTTAATTTAATATTAAATGAATTTCAATGCATAATTAATAAAAAACTTTCCAAATAATGTCTAAAATATCCATTTGATTTAGAGAAATTTTTTTAAAAAAATGCTCTCTAGCTAGTTAATTAATGTCTTTAATGACTAAAACTTGATTTTTACATTCTTTCAAATGCTAAATGCATTTTTTAATGAAAATTTGTAATACAACTATAATTGAGTTAAAAATTCTGCTATTTGAAAAGAAAACTTTTGAAAGAAACTTCAATTTGCTTTTAAAATTTTAAAATAGAAAATTACTTGATTTTAGCATGTTTTAAATACATTCATAAACAGTAATTAATATTATTTCAAAATCAATCCCAAAATTGGATGAAAAAAGTCTTAATTCATCCATGATCCTTTTTTAGAAAAAATTTTAAAAATAATACAACTTTTGGTTTTGTTTAGATGTTTCCTAGAGACATTAATCAAAAGTTTCATTTTCCATATATGCATGCTAAAATGGAATAGATACATATAATATAAGCATGCTTTTGCATACTAGAATACAAGAATGAAATCATAATTAAATATGTGTGTGTGATCAAAATAATAATAATTAAGAAATCAAACCAAATTTTGGTACTATGTAAACACATAAACTATATGCATAAATTTGTGCATAAAACACCGCACATACATTATGCACATAATAAATTTCACCTAAAATTATATGATGATCACATAAGATGAATCATATATTAGATTTATGGATAATTTACATTAATGATGAATAATAATCATATATTTATGATTAGACATGAAATTTAAAGCTATAAAATAATTTAAAATCAATAGAAAACTTTTTAATAAGGTAAATTTATCATTACATGTTATTAAAATGATAAGTTCACAGTATTTTTCTTAAATCTACATATAATACAACCATAATTACATAGTTTGAGACTTTGATATGAATTATTGAAAATTTTACATAAAATAACCTAATTAAATTGTGTAAAAATAGCATGGATTATATATAAAAATAATAAATAATATGATATATAAGGCTTACCTAAATTTGAAATATTATTTACATAAGATATAGTCATGATAACTTGAATAAAAAGAATCACAAACATTAGGAAATGCATGATTTATGCAAACAAAAATCATGATCTTTGGTCTCCTACATATGTTTTCTCCTTTTATCGAACTTTAAATTTTTCACAAAATTGGAGATACATAATCTAAGCACCGTATAGGATAATGCTTAGTTCAACTTAGAGTTCTAAGAGTAAGGACTCTGTTATAAAATATTTAAATAGGGTGCAAACTAACACATAACTAGAATTAACCTATTAACTATATGTTACATACTTTAACATTTAAAATGTTTTGTGTGGAAAATAATTAGTTATTATGAAAGAAATTGAAATAAAATTTTGTCTGAATATAATAAATTATTGTAATGAAATATAAGAATAAAGTTTTTATGTGAAATTATCAAGAAAAGAATATTATAAAATGTTTAAAGGCTAATTATAATTAAAGGTAAATATTGGAATATAAAAAGGAATTAAGATGCCTTTTTAATTTTTCCCTTAGCGTTATCTAATTATGATTAAAGGTAAAATGTAAAATTTGTACTCCTAAATCAATTCACCTCTTACATAACTTAATTTAAAGGAGTTAAGTTATTTGGTGAATCAATTTAATAAGGTCAAAAAGTAATCTATATCCTGCATTAAGTTAATTCATATCCTTTAGAACTAATAAACTAATTCATTTAAATTGACTCCCTAATTAATTTAGGACTTCTAGAAAGTTACTAGAAGTTTTAAATCAATTCTCTAATTGATTCAAGGAATACAAATTGAAATTTTATAAGTATAATCATTTAAATAAGATTATTTATGGTACAATTATACTAGAGTCAAAGTAGACAAGATAGCATTAATAATGTGTTCCACTGCATAGATGGTAATTATGATATAATTTTATTAGAAAAGTTGATTATGATTTTTATGAATAGAAATGAGAAATGTGCCAAGGCAATTAATTGTTACTTATGATTATTTACTAGATTCAAAATTGCTTATGAGGGATAAGAATGATGTGAAGGGAAAAATAGGACCTTGTGATTATGATATAAGACTATTTATGTACAATTATACCAGAGTTAAAGTAGACAAAATAGCATTAATAATGTGTTCCATTGCATAGATGGTAATTATGATATAATTTTATTAGAAAAGTTTATTATGATTTTTATGAATAGAAATGAGAAATGTGCCAAGGCAATTGATTGTTACTTATGATTATTTACTAGATTCAGAATTGCTTATGAGGGATAAGAATGATGTGAAAGGACAAATGTGACGTTGTGATAAATGAGGATAAATGAAAATTATAAAAAGATTAACTTGCTTTTCATTTTGATTACTTTTGAGATATTATTGAATCATTACCATTGAATTAAATGAATTGTGAAATGTTGTTACTATTATACATATGAGAATGTTATTGAATAGTTATGGTCAAATTATGAAATTATAAATATGAATGTAACTATGATGAAGTAGAATGAATGGTATAATTGCGACTAGGTTTTGATATTACAAATGTTTATATTTCTTTCATTAAAAGATAGGCTACTTTTTAGAATGGCTTTCCTTCCTCCTTGATAAAGTTATTAGAGGTCATTTACTCTTTTCAAATAAGACCCAAATGTTTCTCATAAAAGAAAATGGTTATAAATTTTGTGTTATGGTATAACTGAGTTTTAATTATTTTTCAATATCTTTGCTTACTTATTAAGTTTCTAAAAAAACTCACATTCTTTTTCTCTGCTTTCTTATGAGAAATTTTTCCTTTAAGTGTTTAGTTGTCATCATTATCTATTTAAAATTTTTGAATTTAAAAATATTGATATGTGTTGAAAAATGGAAGTAATCAATTAATTTCAATAAATAATTGCAAGTGAAAGTAATTATGGGTAAAAATGAATAAATTATAATGAAAAGATATAAAGGAAACTTTAAAAAACAGAAATTTATTTATTAGATGAACCTTGAATAAGAATTTTAAGTAAAGTGAAATAATAGATACAAGTGTTTAATATTAAGTATGCAAGTATAAGGAAAATTAAGGCATAATTCCAAAAATGCTCATACTTACGCACACACACACCCACCCACCCACCCCAAATATCAGCCCAAAACTCCTATTTTCTCCCTTGCCTTGGCTTTAGTCTCCCTTTCTCTTAACTTTTGATTTTCTCTTTTAATTAAGCTATTAAAGGAGTCAATTCCTATTAAGTTTCCATACAATCAAGGTAGGGTTTTTTGAATACTAACCTCTTTTAAGTGTTTTTTTAAGATTTGGCCATTTAAAAGTTTTGGTTCCAAGAGGGGTTTTAAATCTTAACTTGAGATTTTTTATATTTTAGTAGAATAGGGTCAAAAGATGACAAATTGAGCTTTCTAAAACTTTCTCCATAATAGGTGAGTGAATCTTCCTAACCTTGATCTTAAAGATTTAGTTAAAGTTACTTTAGCAAGCTTGGGTTTTGGGTTGTAATGAAAAATCCTTAAAATGAGGTTATATATGATGCTTGATATGATTTGATGATGGAAATGACTTAAATGAAGTGTTATAAAAGTGTATTGATGATTGAATGTGGACTAGTTTTGTAATAAGTAAGTTTAGATGAGATTAATAGGATCAAGAATAGTATTTATGGTGTTGGGATTTCTATAAATTCCCAAGCGAATGGTTAATTATTATTTTAGAATTCTAGGTAAGGTTAACTTTAAAAGCAAATGATTAATTTCTTACCCATTGACAAGCTTTCTTGTTAATAACAAACGGTTGATTGTTGGACTACCAATTGTCAACCATTAGTCTTTTATTTTATAACACTTGCTTATATGATAATTGATATATGGTAATAAACCTAAAAAAAGTTCAAATATAATCATTACATTTTAATGGATTGAATTGAAATATAAAAATATGTCGAACGGCAATGTAATGTTATTGGTAATATATATAGCCATACTAATAAGTATAATGATATGGTGTTAATTATGTCACACCAAATTGTGTCTTGTTATACATATAGATGTTATTTAATAGCATGAGTGGATACATATAGGCACACAAAACGGCATAAGAAAATATGTGAATTCAGATATGTGTACATTTAAAATGTGAAATGAAATGATATATAAGGATGATATGAGGTGAATGCTCACATCAGTCTATCTTTAATGAATGGCTATAGTGTTGAAAGGTTGCAACACATGAAAGTGTTAAAAGCCTATATGTAACTATCTTCACTAGATGGCTATAATGTTAGAACTACATAAGGGTTATCTTCACTAGAAAATTAACAAGATAGATTTGGAAGCTCATGAAAAAATTATTTTCACTAAGAAAAATGTTAGAATTCCATAAAGTTATCTTCATTATTCCTAAAATGTGTAATGAGAATTCTAATTCAGTAATTGCTTAGGATATGAATGAAATCTAATTATTATTAATTAGTTATTATGTATGGTATGTTATAAGAAATATATATATGATATATGGCTTTGAAGAGCACAAACATGTATATTATTTTTATCAGGAATTAAATTATGGCATAGAAAGCTTAAGTGCTTAAAAGATGAGGACACTAAACCTAATTAGTAAAAAAAGGTATTTGTTCAAAGTTATGGTTGGTTAGGCCAATTTGTTCCTTAATATGTTAGGGTAAAAGCTACTTAACTCAATTTGTAATAAATTAAAAATGTTACTATAAAGGAATTATCATATGTATGCTTTTAATATATGAAAATTTCTTACATACTCTATGATATATTCTATATTGTTAATTTAGAAAGATGATTAGGCTAGTGAAAACTGGGTAAAAGGTTCCGTATTAGTTAAGATCTAAGTTTGGGTCATGATACTGTTGTTTGATGGGATGTAAGTAGACTTGCTTATCTATTTTGGTGTTGAATTAAGTCATGGGATAGTTGAAATAGATAGTTATGCATACATACTTGATACATGGTGAATTTATAACCATTTACTTTCATTTTTGTTATTTATATGTATTAGAAGGAAAAATATCATTAAATGTTGTAAATTACATTATTCATATAGACAAGGTTGGTAGGTGGGTTG